>JAKELI010000887.1:0-17709 GCA_021525025.1 Lactarius hengduanensis | reverse complement strand
GTCTCATACAAAAAATATACTTTTCAGCATGCTTTTCAGACTCTGTACCAAACCAATACCGGCCAAGGGGGTTCGAGGTGCGGTCGGTCCAGACCGGGTTCACAAGAACTTTGGTCAATGGTGAACCCCGAACCGGACCCTCTAGCCGGGTGGTGAACCGGACCCGAACCTGAACGGACCTCGGGTGCGGTCCGGTGCGGTTCGGGTCGAACCCATTCTGGACGGACCGGGCCATCCTATAGAGCTGAGGAACTCGGCTCACGGTGCTTACATCGACGAGTCGGCATAGAGTAGCCTCTGTTGCCTTGTGTCCGAGACGAGGTTAACCCTAGCGGTCGGTAACGCATCGGTTCGGCGAGCTCATGGGTTCAGCTTCACCACCGTTCCACCGCCTTTGGCCGAATGACCTGGCTGGGTCATAACAACCCAGCTGAGTAAGACCGATTTCCGTTTTGGATTGTTCCAATGCGGTAGCCAAGTGAAGCAGCTTACCTAACATGTAAAGACTATGCTGGGCTTATCAAATAGGAGTAGAGCTCCCTACAGAGGACGCTCATCCCCCACTCATCCCCTTCAGGTGATAACCATATAATATATTTTCTTCACATTGCCTTTCCAAAAAAAGAAGAGACGAAGGAAGTAATATGAATGCACAAACTGGGTGTAAAAAAAAAGCCTAGAACACGGAAATCGATGATGAAGCAAGCAAGCGGGAAAAAAGGTTCGAAGCCCAACAACTCCGTGACAAAGCGATGCCTCATTATTATATAGATAGATAGATAGATAGATAGATTTCATGCCATGCACTAAGACTAACCCTTCCGATCGTGATACAAAACATGTGGGAATATCTGGTACCTCTCAACAACTAGACTTGAGCGTCGCAGGTACTCTTCAGGCACCTCTTCCCCACCGCCAGGGGGAGTCCTGCGCCCCATGCTCGCGAGCTATGTGTTCGAACTCTAGCGCGCGCGTATTGAATGGTGCTGTTGATGGTCGGAACCCCCAATAGGTGCCCCGCACTCTGTGCATCGCGTCGATTCCATAGCCCATCCGCACTGTAAGGTCCAGTTAGCTGTCTGTATTGTGGGGAATAGAAGCTGTTTGACGGACGTTATCGATTACAAACGTATGTCCGTTCTCGCAGTTGTAGAAGTGTCCCCTGTGTGCTGCGAAAAATACCGTCATCGACACTCCTTCCCGCTGAGAATCGAAAACTTACAGAAACCAAAAGCTTTACGATGTCTTCCTTTTCTTTCAGGGACAAGGGCTCATATCCTCTTCTGTGCGGAGATGTGTCGCCAGTGCGTTGTACTCCTTCACAAATTATCTCCCTTTTCGCCACAGTTTTGCGTGAACCACACTCTCTCGGATCTCAGCCCAGCTGTATGGCAACCGGGCGACTGCGAATGTACGTCGTCTCAAGTCTTTTCATCTCGAGACTAGCGGTGTTCGCCTCTAGCTGGCCTTGGTGCTGAGTTGGTTTCGGCGATCGTTGTCGAGGAGACCTTGTCGGGATAGGAGTGTGCGTTGCGCGAGAATTTCGAAGCGGAACAACTCCAGCTTTCCGCGGAGGATATTCACCCGGCCTGAGCGGCCAAACGAGACGCCGATGATTTCTCCGCGATATCGAGAGCCTTCTTCGCGTCACGAATGCAGGACTCGTAGATGAAAGACACGAAGGACCGCCATAAGTGTTCGTGGCGGAGAACGATTTCGTCTCTGGACGTACATTAAGACCTTCGAAACGACTCTGCGCGATTTCTGCCAATGTGTACCGCAACTCGAGAGTCAGGAAGAAGGCTTCGACTTGAAAACGAGTATCGGCTGTGCGGAGGCTGGCCAATCTTCTGTTCACTTCTATTATCGCTACGGGTTCAGGTGTGTCAGAAGCCCGCTCTGGATCGCTTGCTATCGCGGAAAGTTCGAGGCGGGGGTTAGAGGTGGCAAGCGCCGCGCCATACGCCTGCACATGAGGTCCACGGGTCCGTGCAACGTGGGCGACCTTCCTGTACAGCTTGAGGAGGTCACGGACGACCTTGTTCATGCTCTCCCCTCTACCGAAAGGCCATGGACGTGGTCATGCTCGCCTGAGAGAGTTCCTCGTGGGGAAGCGGTTCAGACTCCGGGCCAAAACGAGTCCTGCGATGCGCAGAAAGGATGTCGAAGTCGTCGCATCCTCGGATGGCGGATTGAAAGCGATTGACTTTGCTTCGCCCTCACCCGTCGAGTCTTCTCGAAAATCCTTCGATTTCAGGGCCGACTTCCTCTATTGCGGATGACATTGTGCTCGCACGTTTGTTCTAGGATATCTAGGTTTGCTCTCTTTGTAACGCGGCCATATCGGAGCGCGGTGATCGGTCCACGGCAGGCGGGGCAGGAGGAAGGAGGCGTTTGGAAGTTCACTGGTGGTGCCTTCGTGGCTGTGAAAGCGCCCATGGCATCCGACTCGTAGTATTCCGACATGTTACAATGGCCGTCCAGCGTTTCAACAGTGAAGATGTGTCCGCATTCCAATCTGATCAGGCGCTCTGAGATATCGTCCGAGGTAAGATCGATCTCGTCCAGACGCCTCTGCATGATGAAATCAACGATGTCGGCTTTATGGTCGTCCGGAAGGCATACAACGCATGTCTGCTGTTCACAAGGTTCTCCGCAGACTATCAAACACAGTATAAGAACCAGCCCAGGCACAAATCGCAAGGAAGGAAAATGCGTACTCGACGGACACTTATGACCGCACTCCAGTTGCCATTCGCAAGCCTTATCACAAGGTAAGCGAGAACATATCTGTCGATCGCAGATTAGTCTTAAGTGAGGGAATTCGAATGATTTCTTGAAGCTTACCGAACCACATACCACCGGACATGTATGGTGGGGACAACGCCATTCACATGGCTCCATACACGGTGGACAAGGTTCCCAGCATTCCTTTTGGCATTTCTGGTGGCCACACCGTTGCCGACACGATTGGGGACACTTTGGATTACATGAGTGATCCGAAGAACAAGCGAGACCACACATGTGTTGGCACTTGAGCGTCCGTTCGCAGGGATGACTTTTGTGGTGCGTGCGAACAGGACGAAGAGCGCCCGTACGCTGGGCTGCATTATCACGCGTAACCTTCTGGCACTCGTGGCATCGAGATTTACACGTCCGGCTGCAACACGTGGTCTGGCCTCCGCAAAGTTCCTTGCATTCGAAGTTGGTGGGGTCTCCGCTACAAGCCATGATGCCGCTATGTTCGCACCCTGGTAGACGCTTCGACACTTGGGCAACGCATTTGACGGTCTCCAAATTCGCGAGTTTATGACTAGAGTACGCGTTAAACGGGATCCAGAAGGACAAATCCGGAAGGTACTTGCCAAGGGACGGATTTCGTAATGTGTCCACATGGAAGCTTAACGTTGTACATGGGGAACATGCAGTTCCCGCAATCTTCAGAGCATCGTTTCGGGCACGGATGAGCCCTAGGACAGGTAACCCTAACGCAGGGTTGATCGCATTTCATCCTTCTATGATTGTCTTGGTCAGTATGACACTGAAACTCTTTGATTAGTGATCGCACAATGTAAATGCGAAATAATATACCATTGAAGGACATACGTGTCCACAGGACAGACGATATTCGCAAGGTCGGAGACAGCCACCTTCTGGAGCATGTGTAGGTAATTGCCCCGGCTTAGAGATCAGTTGCTTTGCTTGGGGGTGGCGCGGGCAAACGATTGGGAAGCCCCGACAAAGCTGATTTTCGTTCTCCATCTCGTCCAAGACGGTCCTCCATGTCTCGTTCTTCCTGAGGTTCGAAGCATTCCCCAGGATGTAAAGGCCGTGCTTGGCTCGGGACAAAGAAACGTTTATCCTATTGGAGCTCTTGAGAGATCCAAAGACCATCAACTTTTAATCAGCGAAATTATCAGGTTGCGTACTTTCAAAAAGCCAATTGAGGCATTGCCTTCCTCGAACGCGCCAGAATTTCTAACCAACGAAATGATCACAATCTTGGCCTCCTGGCCTTGGAAGGTGTCCACCGTTCCAATACGGATCTTTATTCGTGATTAGAACTGGGAATCATCAGACGTCCACGGCAGAACCCACATGTCGAGCAACTTGAACCTGAGCAAACCCTATGTCATCATCGCCTGCGAGTCCCGTACGCTCAAGCTCCTCTTCATCGCGTTCATCCACACTAACCGCAATCTTGAGATCTTTCAGAGCCGCGCGGACCTTTTGCAGTTGGCCGAGGTAAGCACACAGTACGGCAATGTCCCCGGCACCATCATAGGGACCCTGCTTAAGGAAGTATAATACAAGGTCGCGTATCATGGCAACCTGATTAAACGAATAAGTTGTGATGGGCTGAGGTACATTGGCGTGATACGCTGGCGTACCTCGAACATGTTGTGTTTGGACACGGAGTCATCTTCAGAGTTCTCAGGATTGTTGTGAGAAAAGAAGACAACGTTCTTCTCCATGCCATGCACGGCGGGATAATCTCGAACGACTTCGTGGTCCTCGAGCCTTGGGTACAAAATTTTCCTGCATGAACACGTAAAATCGCAACTCTATCTGTATACGAGGGAACTTCTTACCGCACGAAGTGGGAAATGCTGGGTCGCATTCTCCGCTGTACGTTAATCTGCGACATACTCATTCCCCCATCTGAAAGTCGCTCCATTAGCGATCTATCGAACTTGAATAGCTCCCGCCCGGACACGCTATCCATAGACAAAGCTTTCGGGGTAATTAGCTTCATGCGATGAGGGACGTTAATGACCCACAAAAAGTGGCCAAATTTGGGCGTAATTGTTTCGGGTCCCCTATACAGATAAGGTGTTCGACTAATTTCAGGACGACGTGATGAGTATAAATACGCGGAATATGCACGCTTCAGGCAAATACCTGAGGGAACAAGAGAGGCTATAATGTGCGCTTCGAGGACTTGACCGGCTTCCTCAACCATGAGAACCTTCGGCCCGACGCTCTACATTGTCCCGTTAACATCGAACGTAGTGTACAATCATTCCGGACGAACCGTGAGTAGAGAGACAAGCTTAGCCGCGCCTACCATTCGGACGTTAAAAGATTGACATGTTCACCATTGTTTGTGAATACGCACCAGTTGTAGTGCAAGCAATTAAGTCGGTACGGCTGAGCAGTCTGCGCCGAGCCTACCCACTACCTCAATATAGTCGACAGCACGGGTCACCGAATCGACTTACTTCATCCTGTATGTCCTCGTAGACTTTGCAGGCGTCCTTGTACTGTTCTTTTAGCTGGTCGAACTCGGCGAGGAGCGATTCGTAAGCTATTTTCCGCATGTCATCCTCCCATGCCTCTGCAAGGCGCTGTCGCTCGGGAAGTGACATCGACCAGACGTTATAGACACTTGTCAGTTGTTCAAGGGAGCGACTTCCCGAGGGGACGCGCGGAATCTGGCCCTCGAAACCTAGTTCGTTAAAGAACACTACTCGTGGGTCCGAGTCGGCACCCTTCTTGCCTGTAGCTTTCGCTTTCTTTGAGGAAGTTGCGGGAGGCTGGATGAATTCAATATCTCGACCGTTCCAAAGAGCATAAACACCTGAAATTTCAGCATCCTGAGAGGCCTTCTTTCCCTTCGAAGCCGGCTTCCATTCCCCGTTCTCTATTCGTCCTCCCTGATGCGCCGAAAGACCTCTGCAATCCAAAACGGTGGCGCTCTGAAGGAGTCTGCATGCTGAGGATATTGGAAGTCGAGAAATCTCTCGGCGTTCCCAAGTTAGCCCGGGAAGCTGTATCCGATTCATGATGCGGGTCATTTCCTCTTCTACTTGCTTCATGGCAGCGTTCACGTCTTATTGGTCGATCTAGACCCACGACCCGAAAGCTGTTCCAGCTTGTATAGGCTGTACTGTTCAATACGTTCATCAGTCGTTCTGGACCCGAGGCGCACGACGTTTGTCGTAATTTTGGCGTCGAGAACCGACGTGAGCATATGATCGAGCGCGTGATTTGTGAACGCAATCAGAACTGAAGTCACGTGAGAGCGGCCCGGAATCGCATAGACGACTGCGCTCACCTATTGGTCTGATTTTACTAGTGAAGGAACTCGAAGGATTTCCTTTCCCGTGAAACTCTGAGACCTACATCAGAACGAACAAAATGATCTCGTGTCGAAGTTCTTCGCACCTTTCCCGTTCCGGGAGGGCTAACAACTCGGTAAGAGGTGAGTATTGGCAGGAGAGATCGACTCGGAGGGCGTACCCTTGGATCAGAGAAATTTCCCGCGTGAGAGTCCCGATGACCGCTTCAACCTGAGAGGGATCCAGATTGCTCGAACGGGTCAGTTCTTGACGTGCAATCGCTACAGACGTCGGATTATTCACGTCGACACTCGAAATGCGTTCTCCCGGTCGAGCCACGCATTGGAGATCATACTTGAACAACGGAACGCGCGTATACCGCGGAGGTCCAACCGGCATAGAGGCGAGATTTCCAGAGCACGATATGAAATCAGCAAAAGGGACGGAAGTGGGTTCGACGTCCTTAAGAGTCCGAAGGAACGGGTGGAGAGCCTCAAACATGATTTTGTTATCTATCAGGACGGCGAATGTCGACTCGTCGACAGAAATCGGCTGACGACGCAACGCCATGAGTTCGATTTCGGCATCAAAAAACGAAATTCGAAGCTGAATTGTGTTTTCACTGGCCTTGGCGGATTCTGCAATGTCCGCACCTTGAGAGATGATGGTTCCGAGGAATACCTGGAATCGACCAGGAGAAATAAAGGCAAGAGCGACCAGACTTCCTTGTTGCAAGCGCTTAGAATGTTCCCAATATTCAGCTCTCATTTTTCCATTTTGATCCCGAGGAGCGCCAGGAGGAGAGTCAAGTGTAAGGCCGACAGTGAAATTACGGCGTTCGGCCTTTAAAGGTGCAAAACGAGCACCAGTGTAGAGTTGAAAGTATACCGAGTTAAGGCCAGAGGTTTTATAAGCGCCGCCTTTAGATGACAGCAACTTTTCTAGAAGCGTAGGTGGCTTCCGAGTCTTGATACCAGCTCTGGAGGACCACATCATATCAAGGTCCCTCCTAATTTCCCCAACTGATTGCCGAATAGAGGCACTTGAAAACAACATAATGAGCATACAGCGATGGCGGACAAAAATACGGAAACAGCTGCGCACATAAGCTCCTCCCTCAATAATCGGAACTGTATGTCAAGGTGCCGTTCCATCGAATTTTCAGGTAAATGGTGTGGCGCAGAAGGAAGGAAGACCGGGAGATAAGGTGGGAGAGGACATAGAAGTTCTTCGTTCGTTGGAGCGATGCGGATATTGTGGATGTCAGTGGAATCGTTATCGTGGCGAGGTTCTCCTCCGTCTCGCAAAGTACCGGGGGGGTCATAAGTTTGTTCCAGTCGGGATGTAAGCGCCTCCATCCTCTGACCGGCTGTGAATCTTCCGTTAGGGAGGCGTCTCCGCAACTTTTCCGTGTCTCCGTATTCTCTACCCACGATCTGACTGAGTCGGCTGATATCCGTCTCAAGTTTTCCCAACGTTAGGCTCCGGACCTGCGGGCTTGACGAGGTGATGGGGTCTTGGAACGTCGGAGGCGATGCCCTCACAGCTGCAGTCCAGATATTGAACCACGAAAAGATATCTTCGACCAAATCACGTAATTCGGGATGATTCTTTATGGCGCTTTTGACACGCGCGAAGTACCTGTCCAGAGTAGTTGAGTGCGGCACCAGAGTAAGGACTGCACGTCTGTACGTACTGCGACAGAACAGTTGAAAGCGTCCCGAAGACCTCCACGCCACTTAGCGTGTTTTGCCGCGACATAGGCAAGCTTGGCGAACGATCCATCCAGGTCTGGGCCTCAATCATCTCGCGCATACATTCGCGGGTAGTGGTATGAAAGTCGTCATAGTTTCGGTCGAGCAGAGCATATATCATGCTGAAATGGCGTATTAGGTTGTCTGGTGTAAACACATGATAAGATTCACTTTGTATTTTGATGCATCGTTGTCTTCAGTACCAGGTCTGATGACAAGAACTATGACGCGTCGACAATATCGTCAAGACGGGAAACTTCATTTTCGCCTGAGACACACCTCGATAATAGGGAAATACCCCTTCTGGTATGATAGGGTTGATGATCCAGCGCCAACATTGACGGCGACCGGCGAAAATCTCAACACGTCGCCGATGCGTAGCAACGCGTTACCCTATGCACGACGTTACTACTGAAACTATTGATGCCTGAAAATAATTGGACGCACGCGGACAATCGTGTCAAGGAGCGCCTACAGTATCGCAGGAGTGTATGAGATGGGTCACTTAGATGCGCCATAGCAACTTGACTAACCTGAGCCTGATTGGAGTTCTATGTGTGAGTACACGTAAGCATTTAAGTCGTAGAGTCTGATTAGTGTTACCCTTACCCATGCTTTGTTTCGAGAATTGACACTTGCAAAGATCCGAGAAAATCCCTCGACATTATTCGCACCTCGGAACACGAAGTGATCAACGAGGTAGGGCTTGAGGTGATTGTGTGCTTCATTCGGACGAAGTGTGTGTTGAGAGTCCACTTCAGAGCCATTGTTCATGGCTAATCCCTCCCGGGAGAAAAAGTCTGGCGATTGGTCTTCGGTCTCGGTGGCGTATACTGAGGAAGTCTCCAACACCTGGGACTTTACTTCGTGCTTAAACGTGCAGTCGAACGAGCGGTCGCATGCGCCAGTCGACCAATAAAAAGAGCATATTCCTCTGGGAACTCCAGTTCGATCGATAGGTGGGGTGCCACCACGGCCACGGCCATCGGCGCCTCCCCGACCTCCTCGACCACCACGATTCCCACGGGCTTGAGGGCCTCCACCTCCACGTCCGCGGCGACCACCAGAACTATTTGCTGACATCTGAAAGAGTAAAGTACAAGATGTGGGATGCGCTAAGGGGTGGACAGGTAAGTTGGGGGTAGTGATAGGAGTCAAGCAAAAGCCGAGCGCCTATGTGGCGAGCGAATTCAGCGCGATGCTGTCCTTGGACTCACCATTGGCTCACCACACGCGGCAAGCCGCGAATGTCGCCTTCGATAGAGCGGCAGAGAACCCTAATACATTCCACAGGAAATAACGTGCTTGGTTGCATGCCGAATACCCACCAACAGAATATGGCCTATCCACCCTTGATTACAAGACGTAGAGACCGAACAAAATAACCCTCATGACCTTTGAGTTATTGTTCTAGAACGGTGGCAGAATGGAAGAAGTGTAGGTGGAGCTTGGCCAGCGGGAGACATTGCAATGTGATTCAAACATGTCGATAAAAACGGCGCTCATCGCAATATCACCGGGAAGAGATACCTTCCGTACACACCGCTGCATAATACATCCCCCAGAGTAATATTCCAGAACCCGTGACCGGATGTCCGTCCGCAAACTCGAGCACCTGAAGACGAAATGTTGTCCTTAGGGTTGCCACAGGATTCGGGTAAGCCTTTGCTCCCGATGCCACAGGGTATATGCCGCATCTCACGGTAATCGCCATGAACATGTGTAGTATTGATCGAAGCATTCACTGAGTGGCAGGAAGCAGTAGCCAACGCAAGGTCATCAGCAGAGTTAGCGAAAACTGAGCGTTCCCTATCAAGTCGAGTATCATAAGCACTAGGCGTGATCATTGGACTAACCCCGACGTACTCTGATTATTGTTGTCCACGAGCGCAAGGACTATAAATATCGTCCCAGTGACACCTCCTCTGCTACGCGAATTCGAATTTTTGTCTGGTGCATGTGAGATCTCCTTCTGTTTCTTGTTCTGTTTGTGTGTTGGGACAGGACGGACAATTTGGTAATATGACAAGAGCAGGAACGGATGAGCAAGCAGATGAGCCCAGTGTAAGTCACGTCGTACAGTATGGCGGGTCGTGATCGCAAACAATAACAAACTGAGTTTATTTATGTAATTATTTTCTCTGTTGAATGCGCCAGAGTACGTGGCCTCATTGGTCGTGATCACACGGTCGCAGACCTCGAATATCCGTCGTGCTCCAAGCAGCATGCTGTGATCCAGTGTGTGTAACTTATACTTTCGGAGGATCATCGATCAGCCCCTGATCAAGTGAGGCGTCCCCCGCGTCCCCGTTCATCGTTGTGTGTCCAAACATTTCCACTGGCCCTTTTGTCAGCGAATTCGAATCAACTAATGGCACGCATGTGACAGCGAGGCCATCCCTACATTACACTATCACGAGCTGAAGGCTAGCGACAGTGCGCTGTGTTCGTGGTCGCGGGTCTCCTGGTGCTGGCGTGCTAGAATTTGGAACCTCCAACCGAGAATACATTCTCCACGACGAAGTGGCATACCCTTTTGCACGCGTCTCAGCCGCGTTTTCTTACGAATGCGTTGCTTGCTACGGAATTGCCCAACGACTGTCATCTGTGCCCGCAGTTAAACTAATGCTGACTTTAGCTAGAATAAACGGAGAATCCGCTAATACTGCATTGATTTGAGGGATGTTTCGGGTAGTCGTCATTGTTAGTACGTTGGTACACCAGTCATCCAAGTTGGTAAAGGTAAAGCAAGCTATTGGTCTTCACACGCGCGATGTGAAGCACATCCGATGAACAATTTATGCTTACATATGCTTTTATCGATATCGCGCGCCTGCTAGGGCAAAGGGCAATGACTTTCTGCAGAGGGGCGCTCGGGCTGTCGGACCCAACATGGTACATCCGTCTGCCACCCGTCTCCGAGGATAAGAGTCAGCACAGTATGCTAAGAGGTGGGCAAGGCCAGGCAGTCAGTAGCTTTCGAACCTGCGAAAGTTCTCGTCAGGGGGCTACGGCCACCCCGACCGCTGCGCCTTCCAAGCCCATTCAGGGAGCCTACCAGTCTTATGACCTACCACGGGAGTTGGCTAATAGCATGGCACGGCATGGCACGATCCCTGGTAGACTGGTTGCAAAGTGGGTGAACACGTGTGGGGGGAGGGCTTCCTGCTCGGCTTAAGTAGCCAGCCAGCCAGCCGGCATTGGCGCTGCGCTCCCACACACGTTCCGGGCAGCCAAAATGAGCAAACCCCTTTCGAGGGCCCAGCTGCACTTTTCGACCCCATGTGGTCCCCATCAGCGAGGTCTCATCGCTGTGGGACTCCTCCGCCATCCGAAGATCCGATAGTGGCAAAGTCAAGTCGCAACGCCTAACATAGCACCAAGCTTAGTACGATATGGCACTACCGTGACATGGGACGATTCCATTGAAGTTCCTACCATGACACCTGAAGAAAGGTGTGGTCGAATAATTGCGATCAGAAGCCTGCAATTTCTGATAACACCAATTCAGGCGATGAAGCGACGAAGCCCATGCATAGTAGGAATACTGAGTCACTCAAAAACCGCTCAAGCCTGAGGCACTTGCACGGGTCCTATAATAATTACAGCACCCTAGAACCCCAGTTACGACTTCCATCCGGTCGACAATCGTGGTACTACAATCGCAGGATATGTTCCATACGAGACAGAGTCGTGGCGCCGCTACTGGGAACTATCAGTTGAGATGAATTCACAAGCACGCCGCAAAGTGTGGATCGGATCTCCGGAACAGACTTGCAAGGTCACTCGGTTTCTGAAGTGAGGTCGGACAAAATCTTGGACAAAATGGTCTGGACAGCCAACCTGATTGACAGTTCACGCCGTGCGGCGCTCACGTCCCTGGAGTTCGAAGCGACGTCAATAGTTGATAGTGAATGTCTCCATGTCGGGCAGCGCAATACATCGTCGTGATCATGATGACGAAGTTATCTACAGTACTGCGGCCATCTTCAAATAGAAACTGCTGATCCTGCACTACCAAGAATGGCTAGTCAGATATAGTCGGACTACGTAAATGGACCTTGGTGTGCCATTAAACAAACCCAATTAGTGCCAGTGGGATTTGTCCGTCAAGAATACGTCGCCGCCCATTCCTCAAAAAAGTGTGAAGCGGTGCTTCATCTCACGTTGTTGTTTTAGGGTGGCCATGAGGGGTATGCTGGGCGCGCGCCGGAGTTGCTTTGTTGAAGAGTTTGCTGTCCTATGGCGTACCAGTGGTGGAGCCACGACGTGGGTAAGATCGAACCAGGGTGACGGCGGACAGAGGTCTGTAACCCCGGAAAGTGCAGTGCAGTCGTAGGGACCGCATCTTGTATCCCAGCGTAGTCAGAAACATGCTTGTGTCACAGAAGCTCGAGTGTGCAGTCGTGGCCAGGCTCGTTCCAGGTTGGATGCGAGCAACGTACTACAGTACGGGCTAGCACGGGAACGCATATCAGTCCCAAAAATTCTTCGGCGCATCCAAGGGCGCATCCCCCACAGTCCTGAACGAATGAACCGAGCGCCGCCACAATCCGCTGAGTGGTTGCGCATTTCTCTTGCTCGAGATAGAAAAAAAGTACAGTAGAAAGAGTTTCATGATGGAAATCAAACGAAACCAGGGATGTCAGTGCCTGTCGCCCACGACAGGTGTGAATAAATTGGCAATGTTGGTTACAGTTTGATCTGTGTCTTGTAAGATCTTCGAGTACGTGGCGATTTGGTAAGGGTAGACAATGCCGATCCCACTCGGGAGCAGGGAGGTTCTAGATAGATGGGGAAAGAACTGTGTATAGAGGAGGTGCTACATAGGGTTCTGTACTCCAAGGCTCACAGAAATGAAACCGAAAAAAAGGGTAGACAATGCGCGTTCCCCGATGGTACAATGCAACAGCCGATATACGATGATCCGCCACTCACGGACATGCATCGATAATTTCTCCTTCATCATCACTTCTCATAGGAATGAAGTTACAGTAAATGGAAGGACCTAGCCAGCGTCCACATCTGTTACATCTATTGGACGGTACGAGCCTATTTAGGTTCTCGTGAGAAGGACGGACTCACTGTCATACCGATGCCGCGTTGCCTCACGTCCGTCTGATCGCGTATATTCGCGTGAACAATAATTTGGTGCACGCGTTCGCCAAGCAAACACGCACTATGAGGCGAGGAGACGTGCGTGGTTGGAGACCAAAAAAGTACACGCAGGCGTTTTTGAACTGTGGGCGCAACTTGTAACGGTCCCGAGAGCGGAGACGCCACACGTGCGCCGCCAGTCGGCGCTTGCCACTCTGCTGGATTCCAAATTTGGTGCGATCCCTATGGAACGTTGTCTTCACACACTCTTGCACCCACCCACACACTATCCCACTCCTGTGTGAAACCACCTCTTTACCCCAGGCACACGTAGCTGCATAGAACTGCGGATTTTTTCAAAAAAAAAAAAAACGCGAACGTTGCGGAGCCGTGGCGACTGCCAACTCGCTTCAAACGTGCGGGTTCAAGTTCAAATCCTCTATCATGATCAGCTCGCTACTACGATTCGGATCGGACTCGGAGTCCCGACGGCATGAACGAACATTTAGTGGGTTTATCTGCAGTCGTTAATACCGAGGCCATGATACTGCCACGATGCACGACGGGCCATGATACAGAACGTAAAGTACGTCATCCCTTTGCAACATACGCCCGTATACCCAGGAACTTCCTGCTCATGGGTTCTTCTCATCAATTAATATGTCTTCCCAGATAGATATTATTTATATCTCATCACATAAGACGCTTGCAGTTACGCCCGGGCACATGCAACTGGCACTAAAACCATGCCCAGAAAGCCTACGTGATTCGAGATGAAAGGCACGTCAACGCCACGCATGAACCATAAGTTATCTTTGGACTTGTGAACCGGAATGTCCGAGTCTTGTGCCTGAGGGCAGTGAGCCGTGACTATGGTACGCTCCTTTTTTTTTTTTGCTTCTTTTCATGTGCAGACGGTCTGAGGTCGCGATCAATCCACTAGACTGTATACAGGGTCCCACCTTCGATCCGGTGCATAGATCAGGACTGAATTGTGAACTGATGACTCTATGCCTCGGAATGGAACGTTCTGAAATGTTCCCGCGGTCGCGGAACTTTGATCTGCTCATCTTGGGCGTTGGGTCCGCACCCCGAGCTGGGGATCTTGCTGCCTAATTTGTTGACTGGGATTTGCGTGAGCGATGTAGGGTATGTTTCCCCTACGGGCAAGAGCTCAAACCTGGCGTCAGGCTCCGCTCATGCTGTAAGCACGGGTAGTAGTAAATAAAAGGCGTTCGAATCGATGCAAAAAGCGAGGAGTATAAATCCCCCTATACTACTTTCAAGTCGTCTGTTATTCCCATGGAGAAGCTGCCACCCCCTCCTGATTTCTGGCGATGGGTGGGTTTTTCATATGCCTATATCTCCGTCAGTCCCAGTTTCACTGAGTGTACACGGTTTCAGATCGAACTCTCGCGCGTCCATAAGTTCGCCGGTTCGATGCTCATTTTCTGGCCGTGCGGTGCGCTGTCACCTGCTATCCTCCCCGATGACCTAGCTTATCTGGGTTGACTAGCCTGGGGAATGACAATGGCTGCGCGTTCACTGTCACTACCTCTGAACACCTATGCTATGGACCTTGTCTATGGTCTGGTTGGCGCGGCCCTTTTGCATAGGTGAGTGCGGATTCGGAATATCTTTCTAGAGGTTGACCACCTCATGCCGCTACTCTTACGATAGTATGTCTCTGTTATCTCGTCACGCGGCTATTCTCACGTATAGCTAGGTGCCGGTTGCGTATGGAACGACATTCTCGATCGCGAATTTGACCGACAAGTAGGTAAGAAATGCACGAGGCCATATTTACCCCATTGTGTGACCCCCGTTCGACAGAACGCACCAAGCATAGGCCCGTAGCCGACGGGCGTGTCTCAGTTCCGGGCGCCCTCGTCTTTTTGGTGATACACCTCGTGTTGCTCCTCGCTATGCTCTGGCACGTCAACTCTCTTGCGTACGTTCATCGTTGTTGAATGAGCCTCGGCTGACGCGTTCACGTGATAGTTGGAAGCTGGGTCTCGTCACTGTCTTCCCGTTGGCGGGGATCTACCCACTCATGAAACGCGTGACGTACTGGCCGCAGGCCTGGTTAGGTATGTGGGACCCAGCCCTTCACATGGCCGTGTGCACACCATAATCTTATTAGGCGTGGCGATGAACATGATATCCCTCGTGGCTTGGAGCGCACTGCATGCGCAACTTCCTGTCGCATCTGGGGCGCTTATCTTTGGTTTGTGGTGGTGAGTAATATTACGTCTTTTTCCGCATTGACTGAGAAATTCGTCCATAGTTGGACTCTCTACTACGGTGGGCCGTAACTTCCTAATCCGTGCCCCTGCTCATGTCCGAACCGCGCACGTAGATACGATCTACGCTTGCCAGGACAAGCGTGACGATGTGCAGGCCGGCGTAAAATCGACGGCGCTGTGTTTGGTGCTCATGTTAAGAAAATTCTCGCAGTGTTTGCTGGATTACTTGTCACATGCTTGGCGGCGGCCGGGGCGTTGAACAATCAAGGCATCCCCTACTTTATTCTTACCGTTGGGGTGCATCTGCCCACCTTACTATCCAGCTTCGGAATCTTGACGTGGATGACCCGAAGAGCTGCCTCGATATAGTACGTTTCCCGGGCTCACTCGTTTCTGCATAATGTACTAATTGTGGAATAGTTCGAGTCCAATGGGTTCACTCTTGGTGAGATTGTTTGGGGCGGGTTATTTGTAGATTATGTTCTTGGGTGACTTCGAAAGAGTTTTCGGCGCCTTTAATCTCTTGTATGCATATGTTAGTCGTGTTTCCCCTGACCTTGTAATGAACGGCCTCATGTATTTCCGAGTGGAGATGGACTGAAAAGAAGTCTGGAAGTTGCCTATGGTTAGACCGCCGCATTCATCACGAAGGATGCCTTTAAAGGTGCTGCACCCCAGTCTGCAGGCTATAGCGCCGAGTTTGTGCCCTGAACGCCACTCGGATTTACTTCTCGTATTCCACAGGTTTCATCCGATCAGGTCGTCTTCTGTGCCGTTCACGACAGGTTTTCCGATCAGTCAGCTCCAACGTGCAGGGCAGTGAGAGAAAATCGCCAAAAACTCAATCAGGCACGCGGATCGAACCAACCACCGGTCACCGGTCACAAGCGGTCGGGTTGAGATTTCGGCCTGGACTCCGGTTCCACCTTGTAGCGATGACACGTTCTTGACTCCTGGCAAAGAGTTCCAGCCTTCCAGGGGGTGGCTGTCGTCTTCCTACTTGAGGACTCGGATACAGGAACAATCTTGAATGATAGGTACAATTGCTAAGTCCCGACTCCCGAACAAGTAATCTAGCACCAAGCGCACCGAACATCGGACTGGTGTTCCTTCAGAGAGAAAATACTGTATCGCTGATTGAGTGGAACGCCCACGCACGGAGTTGACATAGTATCGTCCTAGTAGAAGACAAGCCGGCGCCGCGGCGTTCGGGTGCTAATGGCCTTTAGCCCCGAAATGAATATTCCAACGGGTACTGTAGCATTATCTTATCTCTTGTTTGATCAGCTGGTGCGTTCTAGCTCCATCACAGTACCTCAGAAGTGCCTCCTCCCAATACCACAGCTAGTAGGACATCTGTTCCTTGATACGGGTTTGGTAAACATCAATATGAGCGCCAGTTTTAGTTCCCCAGAAGCCCGAGGTAGTCCAGCCTCGTCTGTATTCTGGAAAGCAAACCCGGATCTAAGGCAACTGCACGACTGCATGATCCATCGTCTGCCCATGGTGCTGACGACCACTGGCCTGACGATGGGCTTCCTCGAACAACACGGGCTTCCACTCTTACGTGGGCACGCCGATCCCATCAGCGCTGAGGTGGTGATTTGCCACTGTACAGTGGCAATTGATACGAGTCGGAGTATCCAACATCCGGAGGTTCATGCAGCTACGCCTATGGAATGTACCTGGTCGTTCACCCATACGAGGACGATAGAGGGGATGTGGTTCATCTAAATCGGTCAGTGCTGCTAGTGCAGCGATGCGTCTGGGTTAGCCTGCCAGCTGGCCACAGGATGATTGGATGGAGCATTGTAGACCGGTGCTGCACACCAGCTGAGTTAGAAGGTGTGATCGTCACGTGTTCCGTACTTAGAGACTATCACGTGTATTGACTAGCTGCTAGTCACTTGTGGGCTAGCACAAGTTCCAGACGGACCAAGCACAGCCGCAACCGCAATTGAGATGACCAGCCCTGTATATGAATAATAGTTGGGTCAGCCACGGATGCGAGAATAGTATTTCCTGATCGTAGTCGTAGTCATAACGTCAGCAAGCCCGCAAGTAACCACTATGAAAGCTACTTTGGATGAATATCATCCAAATTTATCGTGAAATTCATAATTCATCCTAGCGTAGATGATTTAGCGGCTGCTTACAATTCATCCTAAGTATGGTGCTGATCATCATCCAAATAAATCATCCTATCGCCTACTGAAAATCATGAGTCATAAAACCACGTTAAGCTGTCATCCTAAAACGCGTCAACGACTGGATGACTGAAAACGGCGGATGAAAATCATCCTATGTTAGACTCTTGGTTAGACCAGGTGGGTACCGGTGACCCGAGGCCACCCACCTTCACTTGGACGGGTATCTATAGCTACTCAAAAGTACATAAAGTACATACCTACGTCGTCTCAATGAAGGGGCCCTTTTGCTACTGCCAGTGACTACGTACTGCCCTCTTCTGCCTCCTCAACGAAGGCCCGCGGCCGCTCACCTTCCCTCGGGCTATCTTTATCAATCGCTCCCGGCCTGTGTCCAACTTTG
>JAKELI010000886.1:0-17726 GCA_021525025.1 Lactarius hengduanensis | reverse complement strand
ACTTTGGGGGATGCAATCACTTCCATAGATCCAGAATACAAATGGGAAGTGAACTATACATGGCTCATGGAAATAGGATGGGGTTGTGGAACATCATTTCCCAAGATCTGGAAAAACGCGGAAGTTCACACAACTTCCGTTGTTTTTTGGGTTTGTCGAACTTTGGGGATGCAAATCACTTCCATAGACCCAGAATACAAATGGGAAGTGAACTATACATGGCTCATGGAAATGGGATGGGGTATGGAACATCATTTCCCAAGATCTGGAAAAAACGCGGAAGTTCACACAACTTCCGGTTTTTTGGGTTTGTGAACTTTGGGGGATGCAAATCACTTCCATAGATCCAGAATACAAATGGGAAGTGAACTATACATGACTAATGGAAATAGGATGGGGTATGGAACATCATTTCCCAAGATCTGGAAAAAACACGGAAGTTCACACAACTTCCGCGTGTTTTGGGTTTGTGAACTTTGGGGGATGCAAATCACTTCCATAGATCCAGAATACAAATGGGAAGTGAACTATACATGGCTCATGGAAATAGGATGTGTTTGGAACATCATTTCCCAAGATCTGGAAAAAACGCGGAAGTTCACACAACTTCCGCGTTTTTTTGGGTTTGTGAACTTCCATGTTTGTTCATATAGATGGAAACACCTTTGGGGATGCAAATCACTTCCATAGATCCAGAATACAAATGGGAAGTGAACTATACATGGCTCATGGAAATAGGATGGGGTATGGAACATCATTTCCCAAGATCTGGAAAAAACACGGAAGTTCACACAACTTCCGTGTTTTTTGGGTTTGTGAACTTTGGGGGATGCAAATCACTTCCATAGATCCAGAATACAAATGGGAAGTGAACTATACATGGCTCATGGAAATAGGATGGGGTGTGGAACATCATTTCCCAAGATCTGGAAAAAACGCGGAAGTTCACACACCTTCCGCGTTTTTGGGTTTGTGAACTTTGGGGGATGCAAATCACTTCCATAGACCCAGAATACAAATGGGAAGTGAACTATACATGGCTCATGGAAATAGGATGGGGTATGGAACACTCATTTCCCAAGATCTGGAAAAACACGGAAGTTCACACAACTTCCGTGTGTTTTGGGTTTGTCAACTTTGGGGGATGCAAATCACTTCCATAGACCCAGAATACAAATGGGAAGTGAACTATACATGGCTCATGGAAATGGGATGGGGTATGGAACATCATTTCCCAAGATCTGGAAAAAACACGGAAGTTCACACAACTTCCGTGTTTTTGGGTTTGTGAACTTTGGGGGATGCAAATCACTTCCATAGATCCAGAATACAAATGGGAAGTGAACTATACATGGCTCATGGAAATAGGATGGGGTATGGAACACCATTTCCCAAGATCTGGAAAAAACACGGAAGTTCACACAACTTCCGCGTTTTTTGGGTTTGTGAACTGTGGGGGATGCAAATCACTTCCATAGATCCAGAATACAAATGGGAAGTGAACTATACATGGCTCATGGAAACTAGGATGGGGTATGGAACATCATTTCCCAAGATCTGGAAAAAACACGGAAGTTCACACAACTTCCGCGTTTTTTGGGTTTGTGAACTTTGGGGGATGCAAATCACTTCCATAGATCCAGAATACAAATGGGAAGTGAACTATACATGGCTAATGGAAATAGGATGGGGTATGGAACATCATTTCCCAAGATCTGGAAAAAACACGGAAGTTCACACAACTTCCGCGTTTTTTGGGTTTGTGAACTTTGGGGGATGCAAATCACTTCCATAGATCCAGAATACAAATGGGAAGTGAACTATACATGGCTAATGGAAATAGGATGGGGTATGGAACATCATTTCCCAAGATCTGGAAAAAACGCGGAAGTTCACACAACTTCCGCGTTTTTTGGGTTTGTGAACTTTGGGGGATGCAAATCACTTCCATAGACCCAGAATACAAATGGGAAGTGAACTATACATGGCTCATGGAAATAGGATGGGGTATGGAACATCATTTCCCAAGATCTGGAAAAAATGCGGAAGTTCACAACTTCACACAACTTCCGCACTTTTTGGGTTTTTGAACTTCTGTGTTTGTTGGGATAGATGGAATCACCTTTGGGGGATGCAAATCACTTCCATAGACCCACAATACAAATGGGAAGTGAACTTTACATGGCTAATGGAAATAGGATGGGGTATGGAACATCATTTCCCAAGATCTGGAAAAAACACAGAAGTTCACACAACTTCCGCGTTTTTTGGGTTTGTGAACTTTGGGGGATGCAAATCACTTCCATAGACCCAGAATACAAATGGGAAGTGAACTATACATAGCTAATGGAAATAGGATGGGGTATGGAACATCATTTCCCAAGATCTGGAAAAAAACACAGAAGTTCACACAACTTCCGCGTTTTTTGGGTTTGTGAACTTTGGGGGATGCAACTTGAAATCACTTCCATAGATCCAGAATACAAATGGGAAGTGAACTATACATGGCTCATGGAAATAGGATGTGTTTGAAACATCATTTCCCAAGATCTGGAAAAAACACGGAAGTTCACACAACTTCCACATTTTTTGGGTTTGTGAACTTTGGGGGATGCAAATCACTTCCATAGATCCAGAATTACAAATGGGAAGTGAACTATACATAGGCTAATGGAAATAGGATGGGGTATGGAACATCATTTCCCAAGATCTGGAAAAAACACGGAAGTTCACACAACTTCCGCGTTTTTTGGGTTTGTGAACTTTGGGGGATGCAAATCACTTCCATAGACCCAGAATACAAATGGGAAGTGAACTATACATAGCTCATGGAAATAGGATGGGGTATGGAACATCATTTCCCAAGATCTGGAAAAAATGCGGAAGTTCACATAACTTCCGCGTTTTTTGGGTTTGTGAACTGTGGGGGATGCAAATCACTTCCATAGACCAAGAATACAAATGGGAAGTGAACTATACATGGCTCATGGAAATAGGATGGGGTATGGAACATCATTTCCCAAGATCTGGAAAAAATGCTGGAAGCTTGTGAACTTCCTGCATTCTTTCTCAATGTTTGGGAAATGATGTTCCATGCACGGGGATCTGATGTTCCATACCTTTACCAGTCCCATCGGAATGTATTTTGGGTGATATACTTCTCAGCATGTTTTACATGGATGGACACTCAATGTTCTGTCCCTTTGGCATTTCACCAACTTCCCCTACAGCTGGGGATGTATATCTTACATCCTATGTTCCATGCACTGGAATCTATTGTTCCATATCCTTACCAGTCCCATTGGAATCTGTTTCAGGTCATTTACCTCTCATCTTTTTTCCAAGGATGGAAACTCAATGTTTTGTTCCTTTGGCAGTTCCCCAACTTCCCCTGCAGCTGGGGATGTATATATTACATCCTGTCACCTATGGACTGGGATTTGGTGTTCCATACCCTTCCCAGTCCCATTGGAATGTGCTTTGGGTGATATACCTCTCAGCCTGTTTTCCATGGATGGAAACTCAATCTTTTGTCCCTTTGGCAGTTCCCCTGCACCTGGGGATGTATCTATTACATCCTATGTTCCATGGACTGGTATTTGGTCTTCCATACCCTTTCCAGTCCCATTGGAATGTGTCCCAGGTGTTGTACCTCTCTACTTGTGTTCCACAGATGGAAACTCAATGTTCCATTCCTCTGGCAGTTCACCAACTTCCCCTACACCTGGGGATGTATATTTTACATCCTATGTTCTATAGACTGAGACTCTGTCTCCCATACCCTTCCCAGTCCCATTGGAATGTGTTTTTGGTGTTGCACCTCTCTGCTTGTGTTCCACAGATGGAAACTCAATGTTCCATCCCTCTGGCAGTTCCCCTGCACCTGGAAGTTTATATATTACATCCTATGTTCCATGGACTGGTGTGTGGTCTTCCATACCCTTCCCAGTCCCATTATCATATGTTTCGGGTGTGTTACCTGTCCGCTTGTGTTCCACGGACGGAAACTCAATGTTCCGTCCCCATGCCAGTTCCCCTGCACTTGGGGATGTTTATTTTACATCCAACCTTCCATGGACTGGGATATGGTCTTCCATACCCTTCCCAGTCCCATTGGAATGTGTTATGGGTTTTGTAGCTCTTTGCTTGTGTTCCACAGATGGAAACTCAATGTTCCATCTCTCTGGCAATTCCCCTGCACCTCATCTGTAAAGTGGGACCTGTCAAAAGCTGTCACCGACCGGTCAGGACCGGTCGGTGACAGCTTTTGACAGGTCCCACTTTACAGATGCTGGGGATGCCAGTGTATATATTACATCCTATGTTCCATGGACTGGTGTGTGGTCTTCCATACTCTTCCCAGTCGCATTGAAATGTGTTTCGGGTGTTTCACCTCTCTGCCAGGCTGCTTGTGTTCCATGGATGGAAACTCAATGTTCCATCCCTCTGGCAGTTCCCCTGCACCTGTGGATGTATATATTACATCGTATCTTCCATGGACTGGGATCTGGTCTTCCATTCCCTTCCCATTCCCATTGGAATGTGTTTCGGGTGTTTCACCTCTCTGCTTGTGTTCCATGGACGGAAACTCAATGTTCCGTCCCTCTGGCAGTTCCCCTGCACCTGTGGATGCATATATTACATCCTATCTTCCATGGACTGGTTTATGGTCTTCCATACCCTTCCCAGTCCCATTGGAATGTGTTTCGGGTGTTTCGCCTCTCTGCGTGTGTTCCACGGATGGAAACTCAATCTTCTGTCCCCATGCCAGTTCCCCTGCACCTGGGGATGTAGATTGTACATCCTGTGTTTCATGGACTTGGATATGGTCTTCCATACCCTTCCAAGTCCCATTGAAATGTACTTCGGGTGTTTTACCTCTCTGCTTGATTTCCACAGACGGAACCTCAATGTTCCGTCCCTCTGGCAGTTCCCCTGCACCTATGGATGTATATATTACATCCTTTATCTCCATGGACTGGGATCTGGTCTTCCATACCTTTCCCATTCCCATTGGAATGTGTTTTGGGTGTTTCACCTCTCTGCTTGTGTTCCACGGACAGAAACTCAATGTTCCGTCCCCATGCCAGTTCCCCTGCACCTGGGGATGTTTATGTTACATCCTACCTTCCACGGACTGGGATATGGTCTTCCATACCCTTTCCAGTCCCCTTGGAATGTGTGTCGGGTGTTTCACCTCTCTGCTTGTGTTTCACAGACGGAAACTCAATGTTCCGTCCCTTTAGCA
This sequence comes from Lactarius hengduanensis, assembly GCA_021525025.1. Classification (NCBI taxonomy): domain Eukaryota; kingdom Fungi; phylum Basidiomycota; class Agaricomycetes; order Russulales; family Russulaceae; genus Lactarius; species Lactarius hengduanensis. Next base: position 12,478 of record JAKELI010000886.1, on the reverse strand, counting down.
GTTCCCCTGCACCTGGGGATGTAGATTGTACATCCTGTGTTCCATGGACTTGGATATGGTCTTTCATACTCTTCCAAGTCCCATTGAAATGTGCTTCAGGTATTTTACCTCTCTGCTTGATTTCCACGGACGGAAACTCAATGTTCCGTCCCTCTGGCAGTTCCCCAACTTCCCCTGCACCTGGGGATGTATATCTTACATCCTACCTTCCATGGACTGGGATTTTGTCTTCCATACCCTTCCCAGTCCCATTGGAATGTGTTTCGGGTGTTTTACCTCTTCACTTGTTTTCCATGGACGGAAACTCAATGTTCCATCCCTTTGGCAGTTCCCCTGCAGCTGGGGGTTTATATTCTACATCCTATGTTCCATGGACTGGGATTTGGGTGCCCCATCCACTTACCAGTCTTATTGGAATGTGTTTCAGGTGTTTTATCTTCCTACATGTTTTTCATGCACAGATATTGCTCTGGGACAAAAATACTCCGAACCGACATCAGGTGGCCCATCAATTCCGGAAAAATCTGGTGCATCGGCCGACGTCGGTTGGCCCATGAGTCATGAGGGGTTCTGCCCGTCGGGTGGCCCATCAATGATGGAATTGATGGCAGATCATTATGTGTTTGCACCGTGGCCACCGTTCTCCCACTCAGATGAGAACATGGAAAGACGAGAAGGTGGGGGGTGTGTGACCATAAGTGGCTTTCCACTTAACAGCAAGGCGAGTTCGGTCCGAACCAGTTTCTAGTATGCGCACAGTTAGATCAATGCACCGAATAAATCGAGATCAGAACGGAAGGACTGACAGCCAATGCATTGTCTTCAGACCTGTGGCGCACTGGACTCTTCCCGCGTCTCCTGCGCACTTTCGAACCACTACGACTCCCGGCTCTATGAGTTGGGCCAGTGTTCGTATTCCTTATGATTTGTTCGAGTAGATCGATGATGTGCGCTTGGCTTCCTTGTTGGACTTCATTGGAGTTCTGAGAAAGGAGTCATGAGTTGCACAACTCCACAAAGTGGGCCACATACCGAGGAGTCGCCTAGTGTACCCTGGTTTTGGTCTACTCTATCTGGATTTCGAGGAAGTGCCGAGGAACTCCCCAGAGGCAAACATGGCACCCGTGAAAACGAAGGCTGAGAAGGATGTGAGACGGGAGCAGTGGGCCGTGTCGATATCTGCTGGGGTGGTTGAAGTGGTCGAGGCTGCTTGAGGCCCATTAGCAAAGGCAAGTGTAGGTCCAATAAAAGGAACACACATTCGGCCCTGAAATACTTTTATTGGCTGCACCATCACTCTGACCGTCTGGATCAATATTTTCCGCAACTTCTTCAGCTGATTTGTACAGTTCCTCGTCCGAATCAAGGTCCTCGATCACTGGGGAGTCAGAAGCGTAGAGGTTTCGAGGATCGTGGACAGGCAACAGCTGCTCTACTTCGGCCGAGCTCCGGTCATAAACGCCCTTCTGCTTTCCTTTGTTTGCTGTCCGAGCAATTGTCTGTATTAAAAGAAGGCTAAGGACATTGTCGATACCATTTGCAAGGTAGTTATTACCCTTTCTTGAGAGGACGACTCGTATTGGCTGGTTGGACTTCCACGGGAACTACAAGGGATTTGTCTTCCAATTGCTGCCGCTTGTGGAGTCATTAGGGTCTCATCGAACAGCTAGTTAAAAAATAGTTCTCTCAGAAAAGCTATCGCACATATTTCGAAGTGCCGCACGTTTGTCTGGTTTTGACTGAGGAGGCTGTTTCTCTCAGAAGCATCCAAGCAAGGCCGCTTCTTTGTTCTGGCTTGGAGCCTGTGAAAATCGTGCCCCGCAATGAGGAACGGGGTACACTTACGTGTTTTTTCATGTTCTGGGCTTGGCCTTGAGTCTGTGAAAAAGTAGGTACATCCAAGGGTACATCAGCAAAAACACTCAGTTCAGCAAGCACGGGTGTTACCATTGCTAGACTGGGAACTGCGTTGCTTTGCACACGTCGGAGATATTGTGACGTTGTAAGACTCTGCGTAACTGTGAAACTAACAATAGTAGTCTACAGTTTGGGGTCTCACCGTCAGCGGAGATGTTTTCCTCTTCGTCATCAGCTTCCGATGCATTTTGGTCATGTGTACTTGCACCAGAGGTAGAACGACGCCGGAGACGTCTAGGAGATTCGGACACTGGACCGATGCATGAACAGGCGAAAGTAATAGACTGCGCTCACCACTCACTGGACCGAAGAGGAGGGTTGGACTGACAGGTCCTGAGCCGCTTGCAACGTAGAATAATATGTTGAGGCACAAGTGACACTGACAACGCAAAATGCAGACGATTCAGAGATTCGCCTTAAATGCCGGGCCCGACAAGTCTAAAGGTCAAACCGGATTATATTGTCATGCGCAATGCGTAATATTCAGCATCCAAATCAGGGATGTGGGCTGGATGTCCATCAGACCCGCAACATCGCAGAGTGACAAGAATCGAATAAAAAGGGTTCAAGATTGCATTGTTACGTGTCCCTAATTCAGCTAAGAGTCCTTGGGCACATCGCCATTGTTGCCCACTTCTGGATTAGTTGACGGTGATAGAATTTCGGGTTCGCACCTATCACAACATCGGCACTGCTACCCATATGATAGGTTGAGGTCAGAATCCATTGTAATATGGTAATATGATTTTGGGCTAGGCTTACATTGCGTGACCGGTAAATCGCGATGTTCGTGACCATGACTCGGCTGCCATGAGTCAAGCTGGATGAATGTCATGGTGGAGTGTTGCGTGTTGTGTACATAAGATCCGAGGCTGGCGTACAACGAAGAGACAAGGACGGAGACAAGGACGCACAGTCACAATCGCTTACAGCGGATCCTACCATCTATGATCCGCAACACTGCAAGCAAGAGCATTTGATGGTCCCGGACGTGTTTTGAAGAAAAGGCGCCGAAAGCGTGGCGGATCGAAGTACTAAAATGCCATTGTGTACAGTTGATCTTCGAATCAAATGTAGATACAAGCTGCCAATATTGAAAGTAGTTATGAAAACAATCGGTGTGTGAGCTCAAGTGATAAACATGACTGTCCGGTAGCTCGCGCATTGCAATTCCGCACACCCCTGTGCGACCATGCTTCCTTCTGACAGATGCGTGGGAAATGAGATCATTAGAGAAATACTTACACACCTGTCCACTCCCGGATTGCCCCGCCTTCCTCTTCCTCTTCCCCGACCCAACACCTGATGCCAAGTAAAGACTGGCCGCTTTCAGACGGCGAGTACCAACGGTTGCCCACTAAGGGCAGCAGGACCGACCATAATGATATCGATCCAGCAAGCGCGCGCGCTGGTGCCAGAGGCATCTGAACGCGGCTCACCCCACTGCAACTCCGCGATGGCGGTAGGAAGGGGGCGGCCTAAGGTCGTCAGAGGGCGATGGCGGAGGAAGAGGCATGGAGCACCGTTCCAGGAGTCTCCAGCCCGGATATGTGGACTATTAGGTAACATCAGGGAAAACCTCCCGAGCTAATCTAGCTACGGTAGCGCTACGGTAGCGCTACCGTAGCTAGATTAGCCATCAGGTAATTTGCCACCAGATACTGTAGCACTATGGTATCTGCTCAGGAGCTAGATTAGCACAGTCGTATCACACCAGTATCAGCGACGGAACTAGATTAGCACGGTCTGATACTGCCAGATTCGGAATCAGCTTGTGAGCTAGATTAGGACGATCCGATCGTGCCAGGCCAGAATCAGCTTAGGAGCTAATTCAGATTAGGACGAAGTATCACGCCGGCATCAGCTCAGGAACCAATACAGATTAGGACGATGTATCACGCCGGCATCAGCTCAGGAGCCAATACAGATTAGGACGATGTATCACGCCAAGATCAACGACAACCAAATTTTATAAATTCTGCCCGTTTAACGATTCGACAAAAGCGGGCGTACACAGTACTAATCTGACTAATACACGAGAACTACCAAAAGACATTTTTTTTTGTTTTTATTTAATTAACCAAAAGGATTCTTTTTTTTTGGGTTTTATTTTATAACGATTCCAGAAAGATCCGAGTCCAGGCGAAAATCGTACACCAGTTACCAACGCACTTAGCAATTTCAATTTTCAAGAGCTCCGAGGTCGAGTTCAGCAATGGGATTCCCAGCGAGGTTTGCGTTTGTGCTACCATACCATATCAGTCTGCTGAGGTCACATGTGGGTGACAAACGATTATACGCACCTCGCTAGGGAAAATATGTCTGCCATCATCATGTGATACACACCTGCACGGTTCTCACAGATGTGATTGAGCGTGTTGACATGCCCCAAATAGACATCAAGGAACATGTTCGCCGAGAACTCCATGCTCTTCTGTTCACCGGTACGCCACTCAAAGAGAGTGGCATATAGCTAATAAGTCAGATTAGTACAATAGATAGTAATTAATTGAGAGCGTCTTACCCCCGTCGCAACTAGAGCCACCATTGAAATAGGAACCTCTTGAACCATGTCGCCATTAGGGGCTTGATGTGTTGGAAAATGGTCTTCAAATCACGTGGCCAAAGAACTGCCTCCACCACTGAAATAGAGATCCCGGATGACCGAGATAATGCGGGGATTCCGGTACGGCCGTGCGCGCCTCGGAATTCCATCTGGAGCAATGCCCTGAAAGATTGTTAGATTGCGTCGATAACCTAATTGCGACTCACGATTATGGCATACGGAAAAGTGTAATTATAGTTGGACAGTTGCCCCCGAATAATACAGGTGATCTCCGTTTGGGGGCCAATGGCATAGATCTCGGGAACGCAGATAACGTTGCAGCGCTCTTTGACTTCGCTACGAAGCTGAGAAATCCGGCAACGTGGCTGTCAATGAAATTAGCGAGTAGTCAGTCTCATCCATAATAATAGTAGACCATACAACGGGAATGAGTCGCGCGAAGTATTCTACGTCGTCCTGGAATCGCTGACAGAGGAATCTTGTATCGGGTTGACGATCCTCGACAGCGGTCATGAGAGAATCACGCGCAAAGGCGAGGGCGGCGACTGGGTCTGGGAATGCGTTGATAAGCACGAGGTGTGCCCGCATATGCTCGATGGCATCCTGGAGGACCAATCGGACGAGTGGGTACTGGAGAGTCAATTTGATTTTAATTGACCCCGTGGCGAATAACAGTTCAGTATTGGCGGGCCATGGAGGCCCAGATGACTCCTGCGTGGTGGTCTGGTTGACCGAAATCGCTGCTGGTAACATAGCTGCTACTGCTTCGGTGTGTCAGCTATTAAGAAAGCAACCAAAAAAAATAGAATACCTGAGAGCTCGTGCCCGGCAGTGGCCTCCCTTGACTCCGACTCTGGGAGCAGTGGGGTGGGGCCAACAGAGACAACACGCCCACTGGCACTGGCACTGCCCGGTGTGTCGCCGGCATGTGCACCTGAACTCTGATCTGCCAGGATAGACTCAGCAATACTATCTAATCCCTTCCAGGAGGGCCGCTAGTACGAAAGAATGATCAGATCGAAAATACTAAAGGTTGTTGCACACTTACCTCCCTTGCAACGGCCTCCGAAAATTTGGAAGTTGAACCCGGGGTCAGCTTGGCGATGAGCTCATCACCCATCCAGTCCTCTTCAGTTTCGACGTGGTCATCCGTGTCATTGTCGCCACCGTAGGGGTCAGGAAGAGGGACATCGTGTGTACCATGGTCGCAGCCAGGATCACCACGGCCAGGATAATAAGACGAAGCTGTGGATGATTTTGTTTGCACGTACAAATATGATTTGTAATCGAATGACTCACTGCGTCGCAACTTCGCCTTACCCTTACAATCGCCTTCACTCTCTGGCTGACCTACCATCTCATCCTCGCTGGGAAGCCTGAGAGGCATTGGCCGACTGGGGACAGGCACTTAGATAAAAGGTGAGTTCTCTGTAGTTGTTCCTTTGAGACATGTTTACCAATGATTCGTGCCCACTTAGCGGTGCTGGTCTGATCTGCAGGAGGTAACATTGTAGAGATGTCGGTTTCGGTCAAGGTACGTTTCAACCGCGCTTCTCATTATGAGAGACAAGCCCAACTCGATGATTGATCATCTAGACTCACATGGAACTTGGGCGCGGAGATTATGATGTGGGGTATTGGTGATGCTTTGCTGCACGACATTACTCGGCGATGTAGTTGTAGGAGTCGAACCTTGGCAATGAAAGGTGTTTTCGTCCGATGGTCCTTGAGGGTGATCCGTGGTCTTGCTCTTCGGAGAACGGCGGGTGCGCGGCACCATTTGCCAATGAAGAACAGGTGAATACGACACGTACTCACAGAGATAGGAAAGAGGACACAAGCACGGTACGCAGGTATGCCCTGGTTTTATGTCGAACCATCATCGCACTAATGAAAAATCTATTTAGAGTTCTGGCGATAAGCCTGAACTCTCAATCGTCCCCCCTTCTAGTGGGTTAGTCTCGTCATGAACACAGCGCGGGTCTATTGTCACAAATGTGGCCGCGATTTTACTCCTCATGGCTATTCTCAACACATCAGTAGGTCATTACGTGCAGCCCACTACACTGGCACTGTGGCGCAGCAATCGCCAACGCCAGTTTGAATGGCACCACATGCAGGGTTTTCGCCAGCGTCGAACCCTAATGATCCTCCGTGTGACCTTGGCCAAGGCCTTGCTGGCTGGGAATTGAGGGCGGATCACATAGGAAACGATCAAGGTATGTCTTGAGGGTACATTTGGGGCCACGCTAATGGTTGTACAGACCCTAGTGGGGCTTCCAGCACCACCCACCCCGACAACACCACAGGTGCGACCGCTGCTGCCAAGGCTGCTGAGGCCGCAAACTGTGGAGTTGCCGCGATCGCCACGCATGATACGGACGCTGACAACGCCACTGACATTATAGATGCTGATATTTATGAACAAATATCCCAGAACGCGGACCATATCCCAGCCTATCCTGAACAAGGGCGCTCCATTGAAACCGTGCCCCCAGCCCAACCGCAACCTGTCGAGTCCGAGTCACACGCAGCCCCAATGCCGCCCATCCTTCCTGAGGGCAACGGTCCCGAATTGGTTGTTGAGCGCTTTTTGTATGGCAGCGCTGGTGTCCCACTACCTGGCATGCATCAAGGGTTGTCGTCGTACCAGACTTCCCTGGAGGCACTTGGCCAGTCGATCTGGGCCCCGTTTCAGTCCCAGGGCGACTGGGAGCTTGCGCGTTGGGCCAAAATGCGTGGTCCAACATCTTCGGCAGTTGCGGACTTACTCGCCATACCTCAGGTATGTGCGCCAGATTTCCCATCGATCCTGTTGGTAATGTGTTGTGAAAGCTTGTAGACAGGCTCGAACTTTCATACCGCAATCCCAGAGAGCTCAACAATATTATTGACAAGTTACCAGGGCGCCCACCATTCAAGTGTTGGGAACTACTGATTTCGGACAAAACACTTCACTTCTATTACAGGGATATAGTACAATGTATCCGCGCGCTCTACGGTGATCCAGAGTTTGCACGTGACATGGTCTTCACACCAGAGCGCCATTACACCAGACACGATCGGACTTGTTGGGTGTATAGTGACATGCACACCGGTGACTGGTGGTGGGCAGTACAGGTGCGTAAATCATCACACGTGTTGATTTGAGTACTCACCAGTCCCAACAGACGTCCCTTGAAACCCATCGGCCAGGAGCAACAGTGATCCCCGTGATCTTATCCTCAGACAAGACGCTGCTAACGCTCTTCCGTGGGAAGGTCGCATATCCGGTCTACATGACCATCGGGAATATTCCGAAAGAAATCCATCGAAAACCATCGCATCGGGCACAGATACTGATTGGCTATATTCCAACAGCCAAACTGACCAGCCTCACCAACAAGGCAGCTCGGCGGCGCGCGCTCGCCAACCTATTTCACTCATGCATCCAAACCATATTGGCCCCGATCACAAGCTATGGCGAAACGGGAGTCGCGATGATGAGCGGGGATGGGACATGGCGCCGATGCCATCCCATCTTCGCTGTCTTTATTGGGGATTACCCCGAACAGGTACTTGTAACGTGCACATACAGCGGCCGGTGCCCCAAATGCACCGTAGCTCACGACCAACTTGGAGAATATGCTAGGTCCCCGCTCCGCCATTATGATCAAGCCATCAAAACCTATTCATTGGTGGACGAAGATGTCCACGTGTTCCATGCCGCATGTCGTGAGGCGGGCCTCAAGCCAGTCTTCCACCCTTTCTGGGAGTCCCTGCCACTTGTCGATATCTTCGTTTCAATCACTCCAGACATCTTGCATCAAATGCTTCAGGGCGTAATGAAGCATCTGATTGCCTGGCTAACTCGTTCAGGTCTTTTTGGCGCTGGGCAGATCGACGCGCAGTGTCGGTCCTTGCCACCCAATCACCACATCAGGACCTTTTCAAATGGGATATCGACAATGTCTCGCGTCTCGGGACAGGAGCACAAGGATATGTGTCGGATCCTACTCGGATTAATTGTAGACCTCCCTCTTCCCTCTGGACAAGTCACCTCACGCATTATTAGATCGGTACACGCACTCTTGGACTTCCTGTATCTCGCACAGCTTCCTTCTCAGACTACCAATACAGTTGCTCGACTCGACTCGTCTCTGGCTCGGTTCCACGACAACAAGGCCGTCTTTGTCGACTTAGGCGTTTGCGAACACTTTAACATACCGAAGTTGCACTCGCTTATGCACTACAGCCCGTCGATTGCTCTTTTTGGCACCACGGATAACTACAACACTGAGCAGACTGAGCGGCTTCATATCGACTTCACCAAGGATGCTTATCGCGCGACAAACCACAAAGACGAGTACCCCCAGATGACCGCGTGGCTGGAGCGCTGTGAGAAGCTGCAGCAGCACACAGCGTTTATCAAGTTTCGGCAGCAGCCTGAGGCCGAACAGCAGAGAAGCCAACCTCCAATTGGGCCTCCTGGCCCTGTTCCCCGCAGTGTGAAGATGACGCAAAATCCATCTGCCAAAGCAGTATCGTTCGACGACCTTTCCAGGAAACATGGCGCAGTCGATTTTCAGGACGCGCTAGCCGATTTCATCGCTCAGACGAATCACCCTGAGGCATCAGCAGCAGCTCTGAGAACGCTGGCTGCAGATACGCTGATTCCGTTCCGTTGTGTTCCTGTCTTTTACAGAATCAAATACACATCAAGTGGCACATCTACAGTCATTGACGCAGTCCATGTCCGACCTGAACAGAGAGATACACATGGACGCCCAATACCATCACGGTTCGACACCGTTATTGTCTGTGGCCACCATCGAGGTCGTGCGCGGGGAAACAACGGTGGGTCTATTTCTGACTGGTAATAGAACCATCTAATCATTCTAAACTCAGGCCTGCAAATAGCCCAGGTCCGCGTCGTCTTTCAAATACCAGAGGGGTCAATTCCTGTCCTTTTCCCGTCTTTGACCACGGTACTACCAACACACCTCGCATACGTAGAGTGGTTTTCCCCAATCCCAGCCACCCCTGACGCCAATCATTCGTTGTATAGAGTATCTAGGTTGACACGCAATGGTCGGCGTGATGCCAGTATCATTCCGGTTGACTCTATATTTTCGAGTGTCCACTTATTTCCCCGATTTGGACAACAATCACGCGAGTGGAACACCTTTTCAGTATTGGAATTATGTCAATCATTTTACATAAACCCCTTCAGCGACCGGGATATGTACCTCTTACTTTCGTAGTTAACTATCAACTAGCTGTACAACACGAGCCCTCGCAATACATGCCCTCTTCTCGAGAACAAAAGGACAGCTCGGACCTTGCCCAAATTCGGCTATTTTCACCTGTTTCGGCTGTACTTGCCTCGATCCATCAGCCACATGTAGGGCGACGGATTTCAAGTCAACCCGTCGCCCTCGCCATTGTCTCTCTCTCGTGTATCATCCACCTTCGCTCTCATCCCGTCTAAGCTATCGGCTGTCTCTAGCCACCCTTAAGTCACCATTCAAGTTAGAGGTCGCGCGGTTCGTCGCGCTCGCCATAGGATTCGGGGGAGGATTCGGATTGTCGTACGTCCTAATTGTCTCGATTTCGATGGTTTTCGGATGCCCTCTCTTCATCCCCCTTCCTTTTACTTAGACGTTTGGTATCGCCTCCCTCGTTTTCACGCCCATATCCCTTTGTTACTATTCGCTGCTGCTCGCCACTCGTTCGTCGCACCTACTCTCCTCTACCCCTCCTACTTTCTTGACCTCCTCACTATATGTTCGACTTAGACTCGGAATGCATCGTATACTACAGCGTGTTTATAAACCTGCTCACCTTTGACTCGTGAATGACACCGTTGATTTCCCCCTCTTCATCTCGTCGTCTGCTTCTACTGCTACAGCAAAGCCCGTTCCGAAGACTAGCCCGCCATCACCGAGCCACCGACCTCGGTTCCCCGAGCCGCTGACCTTGGCCCTGCCCCGCCTTTCCTAAATTCCTTAGCAGTCCGAGCCGCCGACCTCGGGATTTACACTTTGCCCTAGCCATCACCCTTAGCACCTTGCCGCCAACGTGCCACGTCTTGAGGAGCTCGTTCCCGTCCTAAGTAAGTGACTGTCTTCATGTACTCTGGGGAGTGTTCCCCATCGAAGCGAGTATCCTCAAGTACTCTGAGGAGCTCGTTCCCATTTGAGGAAGCGACCTCATATGGTCCTAGTTCGCCACACACCCAAATAGGTAGTGACTTGGGTAGTGATGTCGTCCACATCAGGCAAGCACCTGTGATTAGCAGAGCAGTATCTCTCATATCAAAAGTAGCGATCAATTATCGCTCCAGTATCAAAATTAGCGATCAAGTATCAAAAATTAGCGATCAGGTATCAAAATTAGCGATCAGGTATCAAAATTAGCACGGGAGGTTTTCCCTGATGAACTAGGAATAAATTAGGACACAGTGATAGGGAATGAAAAGGTGGCGACGGCACTCACATCGACACCTACAGAGACCATTGCCCCACGACCGGGACTCGACAAAGAATAGGCTTGCCACTCCTGCCCTACCCCGCCTTCCTCTTCTCCAACCTGACATCCGTAGTGGTGCCAAGTCAGGATTGACCACCTACAGACGGCGAGTACTAACGGTTGCCCACTAGGGACAGCAGGACCAGCCACAATGATATCGACCCAGCAACGCACGCGCTGGTGCCAGAGGCATCCGAACACGGCTCACCCCACTGTGACTCCGCGACGGCGGTAGGAGGGAGGCGGCCTAAGGTTGTCAGAGGGCGACGGTGGAGGAAGAGGTATGGAGCAACGTTATAGGGGCCTCCAGCCCGGAAACGAGGACTATCGGGTAACTAGAGAGAAGTTAAGATGCAGTAACAGGACACGGAAAGGCAGAAACCGCACTCACCTCGACGATGACGACAAAGCGAGCATATGGAGCATCGCTCCACAGCCAAGACCCGATGAAGGACAGGCCTGCCACTCCCGCCCTGCCCCGCCTTCCTCTTCTCCAACCGACACCTGGTGCCAAGTCAGGATTGACTGTCAACAGACGGCGAGTACTAACGGTTGCCCACTAGAGGCAGCAGGACCGGCCCCGATGATATCGACCCAGCAACGCGCGCGCCGGTGCCAAAGGCACGCGAACGCGGCTCACCCCACTGCGACTCCGCGACGGCAGTAGGAGTAGGGCAGCCTAAGGTCGTCAGTAGGGCGACGGCGGAGGGGGAGGCCCAGAGTAGCGATCCAAGGACCTCCAACCTAGAGAGTTGCGAGTTCGACTAGGTGTGATCTGGAGAAAAGGGTAACCGCATAGACCAGATCGGAAGGAAGAAACAAAACACTGACTTTGGAAAGGTATGCTCAGCGCCGAAAATGAAAGTCTACGGCGTGGGTCAGAACGAATCATACGTGCCACCAGGCAAGGGGGGGAAACACGAGTACTCTCACCGAGGCAACCAGGCGGCACGCCAAGGTTGCTCGTGAAGGGTGCCGTGGGGAAGAATGAGAAAAGATGGGAAGAGATTGGAGGGCTTGAAGATTGAAGACACCAGGAAAGAGGTATTGGGGAGGCAACGGACGCTCCCACTGAGGCAACCAGGCGGCACGCCAAGGTCGCTCGTGAAGGGTGCTGTGAGGTGAGGGTGACAAAAGATCCAAACAGCACAAAGTGGGACCCAGAAGAAGACGGAGACGGAGAGGGCAACCTAGTAGCAGAGAGTGTGAGCATGGTGATGGAACTCCAAAAAAACAGCGGACTGGACTTACTAGCCGCTCGAGCGGCTGCCTCGAAATCTGTCTCAAGCAATCGCGAAACGAGCGAGTGTGGGCACCCTTCGGCTGAAGCCCAAGTTCCAAGCTTCGAAGGCGCGGCTATCGGCCACACTATAGTAATAGAAATGTCATAAATATGTTTGTCGGTTTTTCCGATCGCGATTCCCATTATGTGACTCTGACTCTGAGGTCCTGAGGAATATAGACGGGATTCAGTTGCGGTTATGT
>JAKELI010000885.1:0-17733 GCA_021525025.1 Lactarius hengduanensis | reverse complement strand
TGTACCCCACCGAAGGGTGCTGGGGAGGGTCAGCTGTACGTCATCCAGGGATCGAAGAACGAGCTCTTCTAATTTCGAAAACGGCTTTTCGATGGCGAATAACTTTGCCAGAAGAGAAGTTGTGATCGTGAGGCCGATGGAGCCTACACGATCAGAGCGCTTCAATGCGACCACGATGTTGTCCTCGTCCTCGGAAGTAGGATGATCGAGAGTTGGAGACCCGCCGTACTGAACGATGATGGGCAGGGCTGGCCAACAATCTAAGGTCTTCGAGACAGGCGTTCCGTATGTGCAGTAGAGTCGAAGATCTAGACCCAGAGGTGATGCAAATACGATCTGTCGCCAGCGTTTGCATACGTGTGTGAGGGTAGGCCAAAATCGCGGGGAAGCACCCAGGTAATGACGGAATATGTTCAGGAGAACATCGTTGGAGAGCGTCTCAAAAGTCACGTGCTGAGAAAAGGGTCCTGGTCAAATAAAGTTAGCGTGCGGTGCTGGCGCAGGGCATACGCCGAACCTGTTCGACCGACTAGTCGTTCGTATTCCACCACTATGAAATGGCCCGAGAGCCAATGTGAGTGCATGAATGACACTACGGCCTCCCTCAAAGGCGCATGACTTGGCGCAGGCTGCGGTACGTAGAGCTTGTGTAGGGCAGGTAGCGCAGCTTCACGCCTCTGGGGTGGTTGCAAGGCAAGCACAATCTTTGTCGACAGGTCGCCAGCTACATGAAACCACTTCGTGCTTTCGAATGAGTGGATAAGCTCTAGCCATTGTTCAGCACCAACTTGCCAACTTGATAGTCGCGTCGACTTGATACGTAGATCTTCCACACAGAAAAGAAAAGAGGAAAAGCGACTGCAGACTTGAGCTACGGAGAACAGCTGTTGGCTTAACGGCTCGCAGAATACTTGCAATTTAAGGCACGTAGGAGCTGACTGGCTTAATGAGATGGAGACGGAATGCTCAGAGAATAGAATATCGGCTTGTCGATGCGACTTCTGCATTTCCATCCGGAATTCGCGAGAATTTGAAACGCTGAAGATGGGCTCATCGAGGAATGTAATTTCGATATCCATGAGACGAGGAGCATCAATTCTGGCCAGAAGGTCTTCCAAGTACTCAGTGCTTCCTCGAAAATCAAGGCGTGTGAGGGAAGGGAGAATAACGCGTTCCCCAGACCATAGGGGCATGGTAATGCGATTGGTGGTGGAAAGGAAATGAAGTGAAAGTGATTGAAGCTGGGCCATCTCGGACAAGGTATGAGCAAGCGCATCCGATGACAGAAATCCACTATTGGAGATGCCGTGAAGCAGGATATCGACAAGGTCCCGGGAAGAAGAAAGACGCTGCAGGGGTGAGGGAAAGCCGATCCCAGTCGAGTGAAGTCTCCGGAGGCGTGGGCCCCACCGAAAGGCACTGGGAAGGGTCACCTGGATGTTATCCCGGGACAGAAGAAAAAGTTCCTCCAGTTCGGAGAAAGGCCCCTCGATTGTGAAAATTTTTGCCAGGAGCGATCTTGTGACGGTGAGGCCTATAGAGCTAACACGATCAGACCGCTTCAGTGCGGCCAGGATATTGTCCTCGTCCTCGGGAGAAGGGGAATCGAGCGCCGGGGATCCCCCGTACTCTACGACGATAGGCAGGGCTGGCCAGCAGTTTAAAGTATCCAGCACAGGCGTTCCGTGCGTACAGAACAGTCGAAGATGTAGAATTTGTTGAGACGAGAATACGATATGTCTCCACTTGCGACATATATGCACAAGCCCGGGCAAACATCGTGGAAAGGCAACCAGATAATGACGAAATATGTTCAGAAGCACTTCGTCAGAAAGCTTCCCGATCGTCACTTATCAAGAAAGGAGGAAACACATTAGCGGATAGCACAAGCACTGCGTGGAATGTGTACCTTTTCTGGGGCGTTCGCTTAGTGTGGTAACGCGAAGACTGGGCATGTCTATTGGGAAATACACCACCTCCCGCAGTGGAGAGTAAGCCGATGGATGCCAGTGTATCACTTACTTCCGAGAAAGCATAAGGGAGAAAAGAAAGAACGGGCCACTGGCAGCAAGGCCGTATCTGGATGTCAACCGTCCGGAAGCACAGACCAAGGCACAGACCGTAACTTAGTACGACTCATACAGTAACATACCCTTCGGTTTTTTCTCGGTTTAGGCCTGGAGGCTGGAGCTATGGGCTATGAGGCTGTGTGAGGCTGTGTGAGGCTGTACGGATGTCACGGTAGGGATTTGAAATACGGGTCATGCCTTGTGTCACGCAGTCACATATCGTCACATATGACATGTGACATGTGACAAGAAATAAATTAGCTGTGACTTTCCGAGTTCTCGGACCTCGACGCCTGGGATCCCAATTCCCTACTCGTCCCTTCCTTCCTTTACCGCTTCACAAAAGATGTCGAAGATTGAAGGTCCTCCTCGACCTCCTCGACGAGAACTTTGCGGAGCAGAGCGAGCTGATCTTCCACGCATTCAACCCCACGAAGAACGATTTCTGTCGGCTCTTCATCAGGGAGGGCCTGCCTGACCTGCTATCAATTTAGTATCAAACGTAATGGCAAGCCGCGGTGAGACTACTGCGGACATGAAGCGCAAGATCATCCAAATCCCTCTCGTCTTTTGCCAGGTGTCCCAGTCCGACGTCCACGTCTGCAACGCGCTCGGCACACGGAAAGTCGTCCGACGTGCGTACTGCACACCATCGACCCTTTGCGACTGACAGAGACGGGCAACTTGCAGGTTGTTGCGAGCGTGCGAACTCCTCGAGCCAGAGTACATGCTCAAGGGCCAGGCGATCAAGCATCTGTCGATGAACGCCATGTTACTCGAAGTGCTGCAAAGCGTGAACGCAATTGAGATCCTGACCCGGATCCTCGACGAGCGGAGTTCGGGACCTCTCAGCACGGTACGTCGATGAAAAAAATACCACTTCATTCTGTCCCGGTGCTAATTTTTATTCGCAGGAAATCATATCTTCCAGACGTGCTACAGTTTGTGTCGGTTGAACAAGCGCAGACAAGCGCAGGCCGGCATCATACCGCTATTGATGCGCGTGATCGAGTCGAGTTCCCCCGGTATGCATTTTGCCTTCACTATTCTGTACGACCTTGTGAGCGCGGGGAAGAGCTGCCGGATGTTGCAATGTACATCAAACTTCTCACGGACCCCTACTTCCAAGTGAGCTCTCGAGTCTATTCCGGCATGGTGAGTACGCTCGTGGCGGTGGTTCTAATTTCCGCGGGTCGGGAGCGTCGATTGATAACCCCTCGTTTTTAAGGCTTTAGAGGAGATAGCTCGGGCAGAGGACAAGCTGGTGAGATCCACCCGAGTTGCTCGACGCTCTCCTCAAGTGTTTAATCTCCGCAAAAGCGGATTCGTTCGAGAACCTGCTCGATCCGTTCCTCAAGATATGCCGCTACTCGACGCCAATCGCGTTCGGCATCGCGAAGGCGCAGGTCTTCCGATGCGTCTCGGAGAAGCTGGGCAACAGCAAGGCGGTCGTGAAGCTGAACCTGCTGTACATTCTCCGCGCTGTCTGCGACGTGCACCAGAACCGCGCGCTGCTCGTCGAGTTCTACGGCATACACGAGGCGGTTGCCGCGCTCCTGCGCAGGGACGGTGAGGTTCTCGCGCGCGAGAGATCGAGCCTAGCCTCACACCCGCTCTCAAGCCCTCCCTTAGAGTGCCCAAGAGCTCGACCGCGCCAAAGAGACGCGCCACGCGGCGCCCCGCCAGCGACACGTCTGATATCGGCACGCCGTCGCCCCCGCCTAGCACGGGCTCGATGGACAACCCGCGCGTCGCGAGCGCTGGCACTGGCTTGGCTGTTGGCACGACGCGCGGACTCTCGCCACGCTTGCATGTTGGCGACATCCCGCGGCAGTCTAGCGTCGGCACGGGACGGCGCCGGGCAGCGACAAAAAAAAACGACTCGCCGTCGGTGCGGCATGTACTGTATTATGGCACATGTCCAATCCTTTTCTCTCTCCCTATAGCTATTTTCTGGCCTCGTCGTCACTCGTTCATGCTACCAGTGCTCAGACCTTTGATTTTTGGTTGGCTACGTTACTTCACATCGTGCACGCTCGTCATTCAGCATCGTCATCTCTCTCTCCATTACCCTTGGTGTTTGAAGCATAAGTTAGGTCTACCCATACATTACTGTACTAGCCCTATTGAGTGGAACTCTTCGGTCCGCAGTGTCGTATGGCCAGGTTGTCTAATGTTTATTTCGTTGTCACAACGCACCCAGCCATGCTATATGAAAAGTGTGCGAATTCTGGGGCATCACCAGTGTGACAACGCATGGCGCAGTTTTCCGCATGGGTGGAAGAATCCTGCGACCCATCGAACGTGCCAAGGTCCGCACCGACCCCAGATATCGACCCCAGATCCGCCCCCAGCAGCTGCACCTCGGGGGTGATGCCCATCGCCCAGGTTGGCAATGCCCGGCATATATGTTGACTTCGAACGGATCCATCCCGGTCAGCTGTGCGAGCCGCGCCGTATCAAGTCCGTTCAGCATCCCCGCCAGCGCGTGAGGGCCCAGTCCGGGGTTCCGAGTCGACCCGCAGAGGTCAGCCAGCGTTGGCTGCCATCGCGTTGCTGCCGTCATCGCTTCCGGTATTTCCCGACGTTTTCGGGAGTTGCGGGCTTTACGCACCAGACCAAGTACCGCCACCATTGCGCAAGGCTCTCGACGGTCCACTCTGAACACGACCGACACCAGGCGCATTGTGACCCTGACTCGAGATTGGGTCGCCGTCGCCGCCATGCACGCCTTACGCCGTTGTTGACGGCGGTAGAACTTGCCGCTGTCGTGCACGTGGCGCTTGGAGGACCGGCGGAACTTATCGGGACAGTTTAGGTGCGGGACGTTGCCGCTGACTCGGACGCCGTACAAAGTTGTTCAACATAGACCCGCTCGGAGCGCGTCTACCGCAGTGGACTTGCACCTACGTCATACCCACAATATTTGAGTCCTCCAGTGCAGAAACGACTATATAGAAGGCGTGAGTGTATATCATATGTGGGTGTAACACACTTACACTCGCAAGTACAGTAAGTTACTGTATATGTTAGATAATCACCAGCCCGCTCTATATCCCCATCCCCGCCCAAAACGGACCGTACGCCACATTTAATAATGACGCGTGCTCTGACAAAAATGGGATGGGACCGAAGGAGTCGAGGCGGGGTTGATTGTCGCCATCCGTTAGCTCCTTGAATGCCCGACGAATATCAGAATCGTAAGCATAATTATAGATGAAGCCAGGTGGTGCGACTTCAACGTGCCGTGGGGATCCCCACGGTGTTGTTTCGTCATCTGCGGTTGGCTTTAGTGGGTCCATTGGTTGCATATGTTCGAGTTTTACGGGACCACCAGGGAGCCGTTCCCATGGTGTTTCGTCTTCTGCGGTGAAGTTTGGCGGCGAGATTATTGGTTGCGTATATTCGACCGCTACGGGACGGCCAGAGAGCCGGCGCGAGGTTATGAATGAGACCACAGCTGCCCGCAAAGGCGCATGGAGCGGCCCAGGTTCCTCCACATGAAGATTACGCAGGAGAGGCAATACAATTGCGGGGTCCCCATCTGCTGGCAGCAAAGTACGCATGATGGCTGTCCCAAGTTTTCCAGCGACGGAGAACCTCTCTGCACCTCTGAACGAGCGGATCAGATGCAGCCACTGTCCGTTGTCCATATCATTTTGCCCACTTGATGGCGGCGTCGCATTGATCCGTAGATCTCCTATACAGGAGAAGAATGCGGGGAAATGATCGCAAATTTGACCCATGGACGACAACTGCCAGTCTAACTGCTCGCATGATATCTGCAATCGAAGTCGCGCGGGTGTTCCTGGACGGGTGAAGCAGATGGAAATAGCATAGTTAGAGATTAGAATGCTAGCGTGGCCATGTAACTTCTGCATTTCGATCCGGTCAAGGAACCGGCCGAGTTGCGAAACGTTGAAGGTGGGCTGGTTGAAGAACGTTATGTCGATATCCTCGAGACAAGGCGCATCGATTCTGGCCACAAGGTTGTCTAAATACTTGTTGGTTCCTCGATATTTGAAGCATTCAAGAACCGGGAGAACGATGCGTTCCCCTGGTGGTGGAGGTATGCCAATGTAATCACGGTGGGAAGGGAGGGAAAGGAAATGGAGGGAAAGTGACCGAAGCTGTGTCATCCCAGACAAGGCATCAGCGAACGCTTCTGGCGAAAAGTATCCAACACTCGGAATTTCGTGAAGCCGAAGATATACAAGATTCTTGGAAAACGAAAGAAGTTCTGGGAGCGCGGGAAAGGCGATCCTGGTCGAGTGAAGACTACGTAGGCGCGAGGCCCACTTGAAGGTGCTGGGAAGTGCCGCCCCGATAGTATTTTGTGACAGAAGAACAAGATCTTCCAATTCTGAAAACGGCTCCGCTATTGTGTCCATTTTTTCTACAAGCGAGCTTGTGACGGTGAGGCTGATAGAGATTACGCGATCGGAGTGCTTCAATGCGGCCATGATATTGTCCTCGTCCTCAAGCGCAGGGGGATCGAACGTTGGAGATCCCCCACACTGCACGACGATAGGCAGGGCTGGCCAGCAATCTAAATTCTTCAGGACAGGCGTTCCATGCGTACAATACAGTCGAAGACGCAGACCCAGTGGTGATGCAAATACGATATGTCGCCACTTGCGACACACGTGGACGAGCTTGGGCCAACATTGTGGAGAGGCATCCAGGTAATAACGAAATATGCTCAGAAGGACCTCGTCTGGAAGGTTCCCGACCGTGACCTGTGGTGACAAAAGTCCTGCTTCGAACAAGTCAGGGAATGGTACGCGCATTATGCGCAAGATGTACCTTGACCACGTTGCTCCTCTGAGTCAGTAATCGATTGATTACCAGTGAGTGATGTGCGTCGCGCACGTCTAATAGGAGATTGTGTCACATCCTGCAGTGCATTGAAGGTTCTAAGTGACTTACTTTGAAGAGAGCATTTTGAGGGGGAAGATGGGAACCTAAAGGTATCGCCGTTATGAACGCCTAGAACACGAAAATTCTTTGTGGGTAAGATTCGAGGTACGGTCATTAATGACACGTAGGTTACTATATAGCCTGAGGCCGCGCGGGCGCGTTCACCGCATTTTTTTTGATTTTTTGAATCGTGTTTATTCCGGGGCAGTAGAACATACAAAGCCGGGCGTTCACCGCATTGCGGTGCTACTGCTAGTGTACTTTACGTTGCTGCGGTAACAGTGCGGTTGTCGATCCAGGTTCAAAAAAAAAAGTGCGGTTGCAGTTGGGGGCACTGCTGAGGGGGGAAAGAAATCACTAGGTGACTCCCGATGTGGAGGCAGGTGTGACGAATGTAACGATCGACTCAAGGATCCGACTCGGAGTCGACGTTCAACGTGGAGCCCATTGGAAGTGTGTGTGATGTGTTGCACACTTCAACCGTACCCAACCGGGATTCCACTGGCGATGCCGCACTGTGACGTCAGAAATACAATAACAGGAACCAAGACAGGAACTTTTCAGGGTTGAAGATACCATAGCCGCATGCTGTACTCGGACGAACACAGCTCCGAGACGCTGCCAAGATACTGCAGTGGAATGTTGTAAAGAGCGATCATAACTTGGCAGCGGCTATTTGGAAGGGGCAAACATTTACTTCTAACTCTGGCTGTGCAAGGTCCTATTCAAGTTGTACAGTACTATTGGGCGTATAGTACACTGTACAGTATTCAATTAATTATTAATTATTATAATTGATGTAACACTAAGAGCAATTATAATCAAATTTGGTAACCTAATATAAGTATAAGTATAAGTTCGCTAATGTGGCCGAAGTCCCAATACCCGAGTTTTTTGAAACGTGCGGCGTTCCAAGGTACCTATTAGAGCAGATTAATAACTGTGCCGGACGCCGCGACCGTGTTGCTGGCAGAGGTGCCTCTGGCATATATCAGTGCCCCGCGAGGACCAAGTGAAGGGGCAAACATCGTGCTGTCGTTGAGATTCGTGGTCGCGTTTGATATGACTGCGAAGTTCATGCTGTCGTGAAAGACAGGTTTTGCAAATGTTGCACAGGTATTTCACCCTAACAGAACGACCACAGAGCCGGCGGAAAGTGACAAAGGGCGCCATGACTTCCCGCACAGGGACGTAGATGGGGACAGGCTCCTGTACATAGAAGTCTTGCAGAACAGGTAGCACGGTTACGGGTTCACCATCGGCTGATCGCAAAGCACGCACAATGTCTGTCGCAAGCTTTCCAGCAACAAAAAGCCTTTTCGCGCGCCTGAATGAGCGGACGAGTTCCAGCCATAGCTCACAGTCCACATCATCCTTCCCAGTTGAGGGCCGCGTCGTATTGATTCCTATATCTCCGACACCAAGAAGGGAAGCGGGGAGATCATTGCAAATTTGAGCCATGCAAGATAACTGCCAGTCTGACTGCCCGCAAGATATCTCCAATCTGAGCCGCGTAGGAGAACCTCGTTTAGTGAAGGAGATGGAAACGGCACACTTGGAGGTTAGAACGTCTGCTCGATGATATGACTTCTGCGTCTCTATTCGGTCGAAAAATTGGCCGAGTTGCGAAACGTCATAGGTGAGCTGAGTAAAGAACTTGATTTCGATATCCCCGAGACAAGGAGCGTCAATTCTGGCCACAAGGCTGTCCAAATAGTTGCTGGATCCTCGAAATTTGAGGTGAGTGAGAGAAGGGAGAACAATACGTCTTCCCGAAGGCGGAGATACGTTAATGTGATTACTGCGGCAGGGGAGGGAAAGGAAGTGGAGTGAAAGTGATTGGAGCCGCGTCATCCCAGACAAGGCATTGGCAAACGTTTCCGGCGAAAAATAGCCAGCACTCGGAATCTCGTGAAGTTGAAGATCTATAAGACTTGGGGAAGACAAAAGGAGCCGAGGGAGTGCAGAAAAGGCAACCCTAGTCGAACGGAGACTACGAAGGCGTGAGCCCCACCGAAAAGTGCCAGGGAGGACCAACTGCGCGCTATTTTGTGACAGAAGCACTAGATCTTCTAATTCCCGAAACGGCTCGACTATTGTTCCTATTTTTTCCATGAGTGAACTCGTGACGGCGAGGTTGATGGAGGCGACACGATGAGAGTGCTTCAGCGCGGCCATGATATTGTCCTCGTCCTCAGGAGTCGGGGGATCGATTGATAGAGACCTGCCGCACTTCACGACGATAGGCAGGGCTGGCCAGCAATCTAAACTCTTCAAGACAGGCGTTCGGTGCGTACAATACAGTCGAAGACGCAGACCCAGTGGTGATGCAAATACGATATGTCGCCACTTGCGACACACGTGGACGAGCTTTGGCCAACATTCTGGAGAGGCGTCCACGAAATGACGAAATATGTTCAGAAGGACCTCATCGAGAAGGTCTCCGATTGCGACCTGTCGTGACAAAAGTCCTGCTAGGTGTTAGAGAGAGACGGGTTTCACGCGCGAGATGTACCTCGACCATGATACTCCTTGGTGACTTGAACCGATTGAATGAGTGAAGTGCACCGGGCACGTCTATTGGGAGACGGGTGTCATGTCCTGCATTGGAGAATTGGACGTTCTAGAAGACGACTCACTTTGAAGAGGACATTTTGGGGGAAAAAACGGGTGTCAAGGTCAATTATTGTCCCTCAGGCTATATGGGACATCCTGAAACATGAACCCGAAATTGGTATTGCATTAGCCCGGTCTGGTTGGCTGGCGAGACTCGAGGGGCATATGTCGTTACTGAGGTTAATTGGACGCTATTGACATACACACTTAGGCTAGTTGGCGCTACGGTGGGCGCACATTGCTGTGCACACGTGACGCTTACTTCACACTCTCTCGGTTGCTGCCGTCCTACACACCCTCGGCTATTGCCGCCCCATCTCCCGCTACCGCTGCGCAGTTCCCACAGCCCTGCACTGGAACCGTAACTGGAATGAACACAGCCCCATGGTTTGGGAAGTAGTAACGCTTGAACGTCTCCTAGCTTGCTGTGCAATATTGGGCCCGAAGTTGTATATAGGCAACGGACATTTGAAACCAATTCCCCATTTCCACCTCTGACCACTGGCATGCAAGCCCTTAGTTATGCTATTGAATGGCACTTGCCAGTGGCACGCCAAGTCAAACATACACGGAGGAGTGCCCGCGGCCTTAGAGCGACACTATATGGTGATATGGTGTCAATCCCCATTAGCGAGCGCCTCGGTACTTCACTGCGACTGGGTATGGTCACCTTGCGCAGTGCAGGTCCCCGGAGCTCACAGACGACCGAAGATCTTGTACGAGGCGACAAAGTCGGACGAACGACCGTATGGCACCCTAGGACATCACTGCGCAGCAAGTATTCCAGCAGCTGGTCCCCCCGAGTGTCTACTTCGCTCGCTGGTTCCGTGTTCTGAGAATCGAGGGAGAATCGAGGCCGTACGAACTACGAGTACTCGCAACCGAGTCGGGGGTGATGGAGGTAAAAACATAACAAAAAATTGGCGGATTGTACTGATCACGAAATTGACTTAGGTTTGAGCGTAAAAAGAACGCCAGAAGATTTGGCTTGTCGCGCTCGAGCAGGCGTGTCAGGTTTCGAAAGTCGAAAACGGGCGATACGGTCAGGATGGTGAGGACTTGAGCACCACGCACAAAGCCAAGAGCCGATAGCAACCCGCGGAGAACGAACGACACTGATCACTCGAATATATACGAAATCGTGTTTGGGCTCTTCCTTGTAAGTTGGCTAAGGGCTCGTGGTATACAGGTGAGGAGTGATCATAAAGTACCAGGAAACATAAACTGAGTCATGGAGTCGCAAGTCGGACATGTGCCGACTTATACCGGGTCACGTAGATGCACATCGTGTCGTATCAATCCGAGAGAGAAAGTAAGTACACCATACTGCGCATACATCGTGGCCTCTACACCCTTTACTTCATTGCAGGACCGGAGATCGGCCCACCGACCGGTGCGACTCCGGGATGTAGCTCGCTGGGTATGCATAAACGCGTCCCATCGGCAATATGAAGGAGTAACAGCCGCGCTGCTCCTTTATATATCAGCTGAGGCCTTCTTGCTGTACCGTTGTGTATACTCCACGGTTACAGGACAACCGGAGAGCCGCCGCGAGGTGACGAAGGGAACGACGACCGCCCGTAAAGGCGCAAATAGTGGCCCAGGCTCCTGGAGGTGGAGATTGCGCAGCGCAGGCAGCACCGTTGCGGGCTCCTCGTTGGCTGGTTTCAAGGCATGTACGATATCTGTCACGAGTTCGCCGGCCACATGAACCTTCTCTGCGCCGCTAAAGGAGCGGAGAAGTCTCAGCCATTGTTCCCTCTCCACGCCGTCATGCCCGCTTGTTGGCTGCGTCGTACTGATGCCCAGATTCCCAACGCCGAGAAGGAAAGCCGGAAAATGATTGCAAATTTGAGCCATGGACGACAACTGTCGGTCTAACCGCCGGCAGGATATTTCCAATTTGAGGCGCGGAGGGGCCCCTCGCCGAGTGAAGCAAATGGAAACGGTACGCTTAGAGGTTCGAATGTCGGCTCGACGATGTGACTTCTGTGTTTCTATCCGACCGAGAAATCGGCCGAAGTGTGAACCGTCGAAGGTGAGTTCGTTGAAGAATGCGATTTCGATGTCGCCAAGACAAGGCGCATCGATCCTGGCCGCGAGCCTGTCCAGGTTATTACTGTTTCCTCGGAATTTGAAGCGGGTGAGAGAAGGGAGAGCAATTCGTTCACCTGATGGTGGAGGTACGCCGATGTGATTCTGGCGAGAGGTTGGGGAGAGGAACCGGAGTGAAAGAGATCGAAGTTGGGGTGTTCCGGACAGAGCACTCGCGAGTGCTTCCGGTGAAAAGTATCCAACCCTAGGAATATCGTGAAGCTGCAGATCTATAAGGTTTGGGGAGGATGAAAGGAGCTGAGGGAGTGAAAAGGTAACTCTAGTCGAGTGGAGACTACGAAGGCGTGAGCCCCACCGAAAGGTGCTAGGGAGGACCAACTGCATGCTATTTTGTGACAGAAGAACAAGGTCCTCCAGTTCCGAGAACGGCTCCTCCACTTGCGTGCCCAATTTGTCTACGAGCGAGTGTGACAGACATAACTCGATGCTGCGAACTCGATTGGGATGCTGCAGTACTGCTACAATGTTGTCTTCTTCCTCAGGAGAAAGGCGCTTATGATTTGGAGACCCTCCGCACCGCACCACAATGGGGAAGGCTGGCCAGCAATCAAGGGTATTCGTGACTGGCGTTTTAGGTGTACAGTAGAGTCGGAGATCCAGACTGCATGGGAATGCAAATACGATGCGACGCCATCTCTGACACACGTGGGCAAGCCTATGCCAAAACGATGGTGAAGACACTCGGTAAAAACCGAATATGACGAGAAGGACGTCGTCGGGGAGCAGTCCGATCTCTGAGTCTCGGTCCGAGGAACGACTTCCTGTTTTGAATATGGCGGGTTGGATGACAGATAGGCGCCGTGTGCGTCTATTTGACCCACGGAGTGTTAGCCGCAATGAAGCGAGAGTAAAGCGTCAGATGACTCACTTGCACTTGTGTGGGGTCATTAGGGGCGTTAGAGAGTGGTTATTGCCAGTGCCCTTATATCAAAGGATTTGTGGGCGGTGTTAGAGGTCATGGACCAGGGCACGCCAACACGCCGAGTGCACATGTCCGAGAATGTTCACCGCATTCCATTGCGCACTCCTGTGCCGGTACGCGGTATTTCATCGAGCGATCCGCCAGCCATGTAACAGGTGGGCATGCGCGAGGACGATATACCAACCAGGTTTATATGCACCATGTATTGCCAGTGCGTGGGAAGACGACACCGCATCCGAAGTCATCCGAGTTGGGGCCGAACCGAATGATACTTGTACAAAATTGGAAAGCATGAGGCGACCTCCGATCAGGTCAGTGCATTCAGGTTCCTCCAAGTCTCGCTTAGTCTTTGCTTGGTCTCGTCTCGTTCCCATCTTCCTGTTTGTATTGGGCCATCTTTGAGTAGGTTAAGTGTTTCGGTTAGGGTGAGCAAGCCTCGTTTTATCATCGCTCCTCTATTTGCCAAACGGGCTCGACTCTTCCGCATCCGAGCCGAGTGACGTAACTATGTTTTCTTTCTCCCACCAGTGCATAATTCCTGCAAGTCATTGCGTCGTGTCTAGCTAGCAGTGAGACGGACCTGCAGGACGTTTATCCCCCTTTTCTTACAGAGTTTACAGAACTTGTTTGCTCGGCTTCGATACTTTGACTGCCGTGAATCTCCCTTCAGCCATAGGGGTGGGCAGCGCCCGGGCCCGGGCCATGACAGACCCTAGTCGTCGTTGTATTTCCAACCTTTCGTTTTTTGGTGCACATCGGTGTCATTAGTGTGTGGCGTGCATACATCAATAATCACGAACTAGCGAATTGAAAGAGGGGGTTATACGTAAGAAGCAAGACAAGATACAAGCGTTATATATCGACTTTCGTTCGGCCACAGAGAGGATCGTCTGAATTAAAAGTGAGAAAATGATAAAGCGGACGTCCCAATGATGACGTGAACGTGTGGGAGTCAAGCTTGTCCACTATGTCGCGACCAAGGCCTTGCCTGGGTGCGAAAACGACGTCACACTGGCAGAAGCAGCGTGGTGGCCTGGAAATTCTTCTGGTAATCCGTTCTCTGCGACTGAGGTCGATATTAGTTTGCACGTGCTTTCGTCCGCTTCGTTCAAGCAAGTGCCAGTGGTGGCCTATACTCCACCTTCAATGGACTACCGGAGAGCTGGCGCAAGGTTGCAAATGACGTCACAGCTGCTTGCAATGCCGCACAAAGCGGGTCAGGCTCCATTGCCACGTCAAGCTCGCGCAGAGCAGGGAGCACCGTTGCAAATTGCAATGCACGCATGATATCTGTCGCAAGCTCGCCAGCCACATAAAACCTTTCTACACCTCTGAATTGGCGGAGAAGACGCAGCCAGCCTCCACCACCCACAGCGACTGGCCAGCCCGACGTCGGACCTGTAACGATGCCTAGATCTCCCGTTCCAAGAAGGAAAGGGGGGAGGAGGTTACAAAGATGAGCCATAGAAGACAACTGATCGTCTAACCGAAAGTCCTCTGTGCCCAATACAAAGTATGAAGGTGATTCAACTCCTGACGGGGTAAACCGGATGGAAATGTCATCTGCGGATGTTTGAATCACTGCGCGACGATGTAGCCTCTGAGCCTCTATCAGGTTGATGAATTGTCCGATTTCTGATAAGCTGTGGACGCGGCCGACGAACGTGACTTCAATTTTGTCAAGGCAAGGAGCATTGATTTCGGCCACAAGGCATTCCAAGTACTGGCTAAAGCCTCGAAATTTAAGCCGAGTGAGAGCGGGGAGAACAACGCGCCTCCCTGACGGTAGAGGTGCGCCGGTGTGGGTTTGGGAATAATAGAAGGAATTGGAACGTAGTGAGAGTGACTCGAGCCGGGTCATCCCGAACAATGCATTCACGAGCGCCACTGGTAAAGGAAGTTTACGGGCGCGGATAGAGCCGGTGAGGAGCTTGAAATCTACAAGATATGGGGAGGAGGAAAGAAGTAGTGGGAGTGATAGGAGGGAAATGTCGTTCAAGTGGAGAACACGAAGGCGTGCGCCCCATCGAACCGACAGGTTTTTGCAGAGGTACTTCCCAAATATGGGTTGAAGAGCAAGATCTTCTAGTTCCGAAAATGGCTCCTTCACCTGCGTACTCAATTTTTCCATGAGCGAATCTGTTAGACATAACTTGATGCTGCGAACCCGGTTGTGACCATGCTGCAGTGCCGCAACAATGTTGTCTTCGTCCTCAGGAGAAAGATGTTTGCAACCTTCATCTCCATGATGCTTGCCACAATGAGACCTTCTGCACCGAATAGCGATAGGAAAGGCCGGCCAGCAGCAGGTGCTCTTGACAAGTGTGCGAGGCGTACAGTAGAGCCAAAGATCCAGACTGCGTGGTGACGCAAATACGATGAGCCTCCATCTCTGGCACACATGGACGAGCCGATGCCAATGCCAATGCCATGATGACGACATCCGGCAAAAGCCAAAGACGACCAACAAGACGTCGTCCGAGAGCACTCCGATCGACGCACGTCGACCCAGGGGGATGCTTCCTATTTTCAAAATTTCAATAAACGACGTAGAAATTGCATACGAGTCTTATCGCACCCGCAGCCCGAGGCAGGCCATCGTGGTCTTCAGGTTCGGAACTTGAAGGGTCTTGGACATCGGGTAAGTATCTATTAACCCAAGGAGAGACCCGCAACTCCATTAGCTTCCATAACAGAGCCAGTAAAACGGTAGACTTGCTTGTGAGACATCATTAGGGATGGTGAATGGGAAATCAGATGGCTACTGTCCCCGAGGAGACGCTGTACATGTGTGGGAACTTTTGCGTATGGTACACAGTAAGGGTTTTCTTTTTCTTTTTTAAAAATATTTTATTTTATGGTAACTTAAAGGGTTTTCCTACAGAATGCCCAGTTGTTTAATTGTTCAACGTTCAACGTCGACCCCATTGATGAGTACTTTTCGTTGACCACCCACAAAGAAGCGGAAGCAACGTGCTTGGGTGCATGAGGATGCGTGCCTTAGCAAAGAAGTTAAATGGCTACAGGACGACCTCATGGAAAATCCTTGCCCAGAGTCGACACGACCCCGACAGGAACCTGCCATGAATCGCTACCATCCACCGAAACCTCACCCTGAACCTAAAAAGAAGAGGCGCCACTCCCGCCAGAGCCGGAAGAAGGTTAAGGGACCCAACATGCCGTCAGAGTCCCAGGAGGTTCCCGCCCCCCTGAAGGAGCCCAAGGCCCCTGGCCCCCTGATGGAGCCCGGGCACATACCATTCAAGTGGAGGAGGGTACGCACACCGACGGAGGAGGGGGGAACAGATGGGGGTGGGGCATGTTAAAGAAGGGGGTGGCCATGTCCACATGTCAACGGGGAAGGGGAAAGGGAGGAACGGACGCATATACCACATTCGTGTGTCATTTTTCAATCAATGTTTATACTGGGCCGCATTTCCGTATCCCTCTTGATCTTTTGCAGTCGGTGGAGATGGAGGCGTCCTAAACCATGCTACTCCTGGACTTCTGCGCTGCGTCGCTATGCGTGGAAAAACTGATTCCATCTGCTCTTTTTGCACTACTAATTGCGACCCAGTTTCAAGTGATTATTATTTTGTTGTAACGACAATATAATTTCCCCTGTGAAGTTGCCTAGTATGTGCCTCGGTATTTCGTTCGCGGTTGAGTCTGATATTGGGCTTCGTCGCTGTATATGCAAGCACAACGCCGCCTGCCCTCACAGTTTGCTTGGAGTCCTCACTGTCGCTGGTATCCCGAACCTACATGAGACCGTGACATAGAAATAAGGTGACAGTAGACACCTACACACATCCAAGAACAGTATTTTCCCTTTCCCTACGCCTATGACTTCCCCACCTCAAGATCTCCATCCCTCCACAATTTCTACCCTGTTCCTAACCGAGTTCCACTATAGTACTCCACCTCTATGGGCCGGCCAGAGAGCTGGCGTGCGGTCTTGAATGAAGCCACGGCTGCCTGAAAAGCCTCATAAGGCGACCCAGACTCCATTGCTATGTAGAGCTTGCGCAGAGCAGGTAGTACCGTTGCAAAATCTCCATCGACTCGTTGCAAAGCGTGCATGATGTCTGTCGCAAGCTCGCCTGCCACATAAAACCTTTCTGCCCTACTGAACGGGCGGAGAAGATGCAGCCAGTTTTCGCCATCTATATCATCTTGCTCACTTGACGGGGGACGTGTAACGATGCCTAGATCTCCGGTGCCAAGAAGAAAAGGAGGGAGGAGATCACAAACACAACCCATAGAAGACAACTGGTGGTTTAATCGCGTGCGGTGTATACGCAATACAAAGTACGGTGACGAAGGATATTCAAATTCTGATGGCCCGGGGGTAAACCGGATGGAAATGTCGTTCATGTTTGTTCGAATCTCTGCTCGACTATGTGACTTCTGAGCTTCTATCAGGTTGATGAATTGTCCGATTTCTGATAAGCTGCTGACGAGGCCGACGAACGTGATTTCAATTTTGCCAAGGCAAGGAGCGTTGATTTCGGCCACAAGGCCCTCCAGGTACTGGCTATAGCCTCGAAATTTAAGCCGAGTGAGAGCGGGGAGAATAACGCGCCTCCCTGACAGTAGAGGTGCGCCGGCGTGATGGAAGGAATCGGAAAGTAGTGCAAGTGACTCGAGCCGAGTCGTCCCGGATAACGCATTCGCGAGCTCCGCTGGTGGAGGGAATTCAGAACTGCGGTGGAGCTGAAGATCTACAAGATTCGGGGAGGAGGAAAGAAGTAGTGGGAGCGATGGGAGGGATATGTCAGTCAAGTTGAGAACACGGAGGCGTGAGCTCCATCGAAACAGCAGGTTGGAGGGGAAGAAGTGCCTGCTAGATATGGATCGAAGAACGAGGTCTTCTAGTTCCGATAACGGCTCCTTCACCTGCGTACTCAGTTTTTCCATGACCGAGTATGTCAGACATAAGTCGATGCTGCGAACTCGATTGTGGTGCCGCAGTGCTGCAATGACGTTGTCTCCGTCCTCAGGAAAAAGACGCTCGCAACTTGCATCTGCGTGCTGAGACCTTCTGCACCGAATAGTGATAGGAAAGGCAGGCCAGTAATCAAGGGTCTT
>JAKELI010000884.1:0-17756 GCA_021525025.1 Lactarius hengduanensis | reverse complement strand
GGAGCTACTAGTTGCCTCGGCCTGGCATAGCGCCGCCCGGGAGCACGACGTTAGTCAGCGCAACGTGCTGCCAAATAGGCTTGGGTTGTTGTCATCACCGGCGCTGGCCCGGGGCCCGTGCCATGCTGCAGGCGCTACTGCTGCATTGCTGCAACGTGCGTGCGGAGCGGAAGCAAGCCACTTTTACTGTAGACTGGCGGCCGCTCAACGCGCACACATACAGTACGCACTGGTACCAAGTACGGCAAAGGTGATGAGCTATAATTCTAAAATAGCCTTCCGCATTCGGATTCAGTGTACCGAAAGACCAGATATGAGCGACCTGGCGGGTCGCGCGTGGTCATAATTCGGAAACCTGGCTCACATAAAACGCCTGCGGTCTGAGAAGCCTTCAAAAACGTAACTCAGCTCGTTAAATACCACCGGTCACAGGAAAAACGCGAGGCAAACACCGTCTGCTGCTTTTGGGGCAATTAGTTTAGCCATTCCGGCTCTGCAATAAAGAAAAGCCCTCGATCGCTGTCGCTCATTGCTTTCTCGAGTTATCCTTGCGCAAATTCTGTGACCGAACCGCATGCGCTTCTTCGACAGACAGGTCGTTTCACTATTTGCCCCCTCTTGGCTAGGGGTCAACTGAATTCTCCCGAGCGTCGTCGCCGTGTCTAGTTCTCGCCCCCCCTCGGTTCTGAAAGTAAAGTCAGTAAAAGCCGCCGGACCCTCGTGCCCGATCCCGAGCTGTGGTCGCAGACACGCGTTGAACGGGAGCTACGCGATATGAAGCATCAGCCTGTGGGGGGAGGCTGGTGGCTGTGGCGGCGGCAACAGCCTAGATTGCCGGGCCCCACTTTCTCCACATGCTCTGGCCTCTACGCGAGAAATTCGTCTCCACGAACTCTTTCTGCTCTGCCTTTTGGGAGCCGGCGACCTACTACTTGTTGTCCCCCCCCCCGCCGAGTTTCGCTCTCAAAGTACAACACGGTCAATACGAGTCACGCAGCGTGGTGACGGCCTGCGGCCATGCGTGCCCCGTTTGAGGGGAGCCCCCATGTCTTATGTTTCCCTACGGTAGGTCCGAAAGATGCACTATTGGCTGTCGAAACGCCGCAGGATCGAGAACTGCAGGCTGGCAAGGACCGTAGCAGTGGCAGCGAACTTGAAGAGCCGCTACTCCCGTTAGCAATGCACAGGGGGGATCAGCGAGCGGAAGGTGCCCCACAGAGTGAAACAGACATTCGGGCGATCGGGGGTTACTTGTTGTATGCGGGGGTTACCCCCGTCTCCCTTGTTCTTGGCCTCGGTGAGGCGGGAATGTGATCTACAGCAGACCTCAGAAGCGCGAATTAATCAGGAACAGGGGCTCGTGATATTATTATTTGTACCGGAATGGCGGGTTTGCTGAGGTTCTTCTACAGGAGGCGGGCTGGTCTTGGTGAGGCCCGGCAATCGATATAGCAGGACCCTGCAGGGGTTTTTAGACTTGGGAGAAGCAGAGGAGCAAGTAAACAATTTGTTCGTTCAAGTTTCTCCCCAACGTGGTAATTGAGAGAAATGAGCCATTTAATACAGGTGGTATGTACGTGTAGGGGTGACGTTGTCCTACGCGTTCGAAGGGTGCCCCCAAAGTCGGACATTCGGTGCTGATTCTGCGAGGCATCACTGCATCACATTTGATAACGAGCGTGCGAGTTCTATAGTCAGGAATTAATGGCTTCGTAGATCGTCTTCCTGGGATACCCCTAAGTCATGGGGATACGAGATTAGCACCCACTGAGCATGGAGGAGTAACACCGACAGTAGGAAGACCATGGCGGGAAACAATTGCTCTTGGGAGGTGGTTTTCGGCTGAGTATGTACATCTAAGCGAGGGTCTGGAGCGCAAAGATAATCACGACTCCGCGGCGTGTGTACAGCCTTCGGTACGTTAGAGAAATGAACATCACCAAAGCTGTCGATCTGATCATCGTGTCTGCAGGTAGAATGTGATGAGCGGCGATAGAAGTGCCGAACCTATCTGCCTAGACTCTAGAGCAATAACCCCCCTACGTCAGGGGAGGAGAGGGGGGCGCAGGACATCACCACCCCAGAAGAGCGTGTGCGATCTGGCAACAGCGGGCCGACTGAATGGGTTTCAACGTTCGACCCCGACAGTGTTTAGATGAAAGTTTGTGAGCGTGTGTGAATGAATGAGAGTCCGAACCAAAGCGGCATTTGACGATTACCTCGTTCCGCGCTTTCCACATTGCGCGCGGACGGTGGTCCGAACACTCAGTACCTCAGGGCCAATGTTTTTCAGACCTTAATTTCAACGCTGGCAGCTGGTATATCAACCCCTGCATTCAGCTTGCCAGCTTCCAACTCAAAGCCCAAATGTCCTCAATCACTGACGAACTCACCGCGACCGTCCTCTCAATTGTGGGGTCTCTCCCGACACTCCAAAAAGCGAAGCTTATACTCGACCATTGTCTCGCGCTAATAGAGGCCGGGGAGTGAGTACCAGGCCCAACGTTCGCTGGTGGTGTCACTCATTTTAGTCGGGTCCATCTACTGCAGATATGGCCACATGCGTGCAGTGGAACATTACCTTGAGGTCTACTTGAGAACCCCGGACTTACCGACAGACGACGCCGCCAGGGCTCTATTCGCGAGGGGCAGGGCGCGAACGAACG
Organism: Lactarius hengduanensis; assembly: GCA_021525025.1. Classification (NCBI taxonomy): domain Eukaryota; kingdom Fungi; phylum Basidiomycota; class Agaricomycetes; order Russulales; family Russulaceae; genus Lactarius; species Lactarius hengduanensis. The sequence goes on along the minus strand of JAKELI010000884.1, from coordinate 15,090 downwards.
CGGGTGCATCACTCTTTCTATTAGCGTACTCGTGGTTCGTGGTACTCCTTTCGAACTGCGTGTCTTGCTGACCATGGGCCCGCACACATTTCTGTTGCTTCTGCGTTTTTGCGCGTCGCAGGACTTTGAGGCCGCTTCAATCTTTGACTCGTCTTGTCATAGTACCAAAGGCGTCGGCCTCCGCGTCTGGAGCCTGCTGTTCGTCCGTGCCCTGTTCAGCAGCGCCAGTTCGTAGTAATATTCCTCCTAAGATTCACTTCGCAGGGTGCCCCCGCCCTTCCGCCTCTTCTCCGCTAGAGATCTGGGATAGAATTGCGCAAGCTTTATTCCCCGGTACTTCCTTCGTAAATGGCTCTTCCTCCCTTCTTTCCACCGCGACATTGCCCTTCGTCGCGTATTCCACAACCGTCGACCTCTACTCGACGAGGATTCAACTGGAAACCGCACACTAGACATTTTTGACAGAGTCAGGATTGACCCTTCATTTCGCGTATAATCAAAGCTCTTCGAATACACTGGGCTATCTCAGTGGTGACATCTCAAGATTATGTCTAGTGAGTGCGAGGATTACGCGCTCTCAGAACTCGTCCGTTCATTCCTCTCACCAGGATTATTTTCGCACAGCACTTCCAGAGTTCAGAGCTCTTGAAGAGCTCGAGTGGATAGGGTACCCCGAATTACGAGCCGACACGGTCCAAAGCGCTCTGAAGAGCCACCCAATCTTGTCAAACTTGGTCTCATGTACCTCTCTACCACTGACAAGTCATCTTCGTCCGCACAACCTGTCTTTTTCATTTTTGAGATTTCACTTTGATGCAGTCGGAGTTTCTGGATTCACTTCCCTCAAGCGCTTGCTCTTCGAGCATAATATGACGATCATGTGATGCCAATATGAATGAAATCCGTACGGTGCTCGATAAGAATGAGAACACGCTCACGCACCTGACGCTCGGGGCGAACCTCGCACGCACGCGCTCATGGGACTTGGCATTTGGCTCTCAGACGATCCAGAATCTAACCCACCTCGAGCTCGTCGACACGCGCATATCGCACGACGTCCTCGCGTGCATCGCTCACGCCTACAACCTTGGTCTCACTCACCTTGCATGGGACGCTCGACACCCCTGCAGAAGCCACCGCAATCTTTGGCGCCAATCATATACCGTCCTATCCAGACGCCGGCTGCGAGGTGCAAGCGCAGCGTAACATGCGCGCTGACGCACGTGCTTCCTGCCTCGCCTCAAGGCCTTCCGCTTCGCGCTCGTCGGGCACGACGACGACGACCTCCTCTTCGGCGCAATCGTGCAGTTCTTGCGCGCGCGTCCGCACCTGCGCCGACTCGATCTGGGAACGTGCCCGTGGGAACTCGTGCGTGAGCTCATACCCGAGCTCACCGGCCTGCGCGCCCTGCGCGTACGCATCGCGAGCCTCACCAACATCGCCGTAGATGCACTCGTTCGCGGACTGCCGAGCGAGATGCAGGCGATACCCTCTCGTGCGTCGAGTCCGAGCGATCCATGGTGCGTGCCGCGACTGGCCCCTTCCCTCCCCCTTCTGATTTGGTTTCATAGCACGAGTACGCACCCGCGTTTTCACGCTTCGGGACTCTCAACATGCTCCACTTGTACGACGCTTCGTCCCGGCGCACGCAGCCGTCCCACATGCACGAGTCGCAGGTACATGCGTGCGACGTCGCGCTCACCATACCGAGCCTCGACTACGTCGGCTGGCACGGAGAACACTTCGTCGTTCGTTCGCCATCACCACCTAGGGAGCTCCACGGTGTGCGGTCCGTTGGGCGGCGGCGTGGCCGGCGGGGCGTGCGCGGAACTGAGGGAGCTTCCCGTCCGCCGTCGGCTCGATTGCGGCAATGGCGTCGATCTCGGGAGCGACGACGCGATGTGGATAGAGCGGAAAGACGTGCCGATCGACTATGAGGTGTCCGGACTCGAGTCGTAAGCACACTTTTTTCAGCCCCTCGAGTTGTCGGGGCTGAGGGCAAGAGTGTGTTCATTTTCGGTTGACTGTGCATATTTATTGCTGCACTAATGTATGTCGCTTCACACGCGAAGGTGAAGTTTATATCATGCGGCATTAGTGATTTATATGTATAACCGGGTCGTGATTGACCCGTTCTTTACCCACCACTTTTAACCAGAACAGCTGGTATCCTTCCGTGAATTATCACGTGACCAAATGCTACAGGTCTGAGTTTTACTATGACTTCTTTCGGTCACTGGCATGATCGTGCGTGCACGACCGGTATTAGGACCTTTCCTGGCAATCGTGCGCTCTAGTGGTCGGCGTCCCCTGTCATATCTATGACCTTCTTTTCGAAGTTGAAGTTTTTCCGGCCGCAAGTCTGATTTAATTAGGCTGGGGCCGCTCTGTCCAGGTTGGCTGACTGTGCCATAGTGCTCGGGTGCGGGCAGTGTACCAACAATTTGGCTAGCTAGGCGACCAACACCTAAAATATCGACGGGCGGTGATGAGTTCTCGGAATTTCAGCGGACTTGGTCAGAGCTTTATCTAGGGCCTACGATGCATATAACTACCTTGGATCGAGCATCACCCTAGTCTCTCGTCCCTGGTTTTCTCTGGGTCCTAGCGCCACCATTGTACTTATACACCTTGCTCACCCATACTCGACTCTCTTCAGTGATCGAACCAAAATTTCTGCATAGACATGGCCGCTACTAGCTGCACTGGAATCATTTCAAACCCGGATTTAGCGGGAATTGGGGTTAGTAGTCCTGCTGCTCCTCAAGATACTTTGTCCTTTACACATCTGACTGACCGACTTCCAGATTCGTCTCAATTTCTATGTCACGGTACTCCTCACGGCTCTTATACCTCAGAAGGGATATACGGACGAACTTCTGGACTCGCTCTATCTGAATGCAATTTTCTATGGTCTCGCCCTCCTCATTACCGCCCTCGTCCAGACCATACAACGACAGCTGGACTTGTATCATGCTATTATCGTGATGCAGGTGATATTATCCCTTCAGTTTCTTCACGGCTTCGGTACGATTTGTGTCCACATGAGGACCCTACAGAGTGCTGATGAGAGGCGAATGCAGGCATGAGGAGATATATCTTGGCCAATAAAAAAGAGTTCCGTATCAAAATGAAGCTGACTATCGCGATTCAGATATTATCTCTCTTGATTTTTATCCATGGTCGTTCTACATGTGGATCAACGCCCCGCGATTCGGTGCGCAGCCAGAGTGCAACGACCTCGTCAAATTTGTCCTCGTCTTCTACACCTTTCAGGCGACCGTTCTCTGGGCGCGGTACCTGTGCATGACTATCCTCGCCATGACCACGTTCGCCCTGTTGTGCAACCTCATAGTGATTTTCGCCGTGTACAAAGTGCATAAGGTGGTGCAACCACCCAGTGATGACGGATCCGACAGCGAAAAGGGAAATGAACCTTCCTTGGAACCTGCGAACAAAACGAAGACCTTGGCGAAGAAAATGGGGACGAAGATAATCCGATTATTGACTACTATAGCGTGGGCCCTCTCTATCTTGTGCGTTTTTCGTCACGATCGTCCTGCAACAATAATATTAACCCACCATACTAGGTCTGCGGTCGTCGGTGTAGCGAATACTGAGTTAACGGTCTGTAGCGTTCCTTCCGAGTCGGGGGGTGTACTCATGAAAGGCCTCCCAGGTCCATCGTAATTACCCAAACGTCCAGGCCGGTGAGGGTGCTTGGGGCTTCGGCCAGATCGTTTCCGTCATCTTCATATTACCCAGTGTCATCGAGATATTGGTCACTTTAGATAAATGGAGGTCCGGAGAATTGGGATAAGGAAACGAAAAGTGGCGGTCTCTGCTATTCGCCATGGATGGGCGTTTGGGGCGTTGTATCAATGTTGTTTCGCTAGCGTCTTTACGAATGAGGAATGTAACAGCGATCGATTCGAGCAAAACCGCAGCAACATGTTGGATGGTTCGGTCCATCCTTCCTCATCTAGTTAGCATCTAGTTCTATACCGTTACTCCGACTCATTTGGATGTGCCGTGCGCAATCTTGTGCACAATAATACTGTATTGGTGTCGATTCCCCCTGACTGGCGCGTCTCACGTATTGTGAATGACGCGGATGTATCGAATCCTGGACCATCGATCTCCGCTTCGAGCTTCAAGCGGCTTCACTTCTCCTTATCATCATGAGTCAGCCACATATCAAGAGCGCATCCGACTAGAGAGGTTCTCTCGACCGGTGAACCGGTGAAGGCTTGGGGATCATCGTATTTTCTTTCCTTAGTCTCCGATTACATTCCTAGATATGTCTAGATGACGCTTCCTTTACGCGCGGGCACTCTTGCGGGTACTAGTATTTGTCTCTCTCCCGGGCCTCGGGTTCTACACCAACGCCTTGGCTACGTTTTACCATGTCTTCCACACCCCCGGTCGTTGGAACGGGATGCATGGTACTCTCCGAGTACATCGGGTGTAGTGGTAGCAACACGCGAGACAGCGGTACATCCAATGGGTACATCTAAGCCTCCAAAGTTAGGGGCTCTTGATGGAGCTGAATCACCGACTCGGAACTGGCAGTAAAAAGCACTTCGACCTGGCTGGTGTATTTGGAATCGTTGCTCAGTCGCCGCCTCTTCCATGTACTCCATCCTCCGTGCCAACGATGAGGAATATCTAGCCAACGACGATGTCGCCTTGCTCGACACTCGACTTTCTGCGGATAGGCTCGCGCACACTATCTTTTGCCAGCCACGATCAGCAGCTGTCTGCCCTGAGGCCCCTGACTGCCCAGGACATTTCTACTAGTCCCACCTTACCGCCTTCTAAGCAACGCCCGATGTATGTGATCTGCCACCTCCGCCTTGACCCTTGTAGGTGCACTCCATCTGGCGCAACGCCACTGCCAGTACATTCGTGCGCCCGCGCCGCCTGTCTCTACAGTCTGCGCGCCTACGTGTAATTGACACGGGTCATGATGTACCCGGGCCGGGGGAACCGTCTGTGTGGCTTCCACTGTGGCATCTTCCGGACCTCTGCGCCACAGATCATATCCATCAATGAAGTGGGCAATCCTAAGTGCATGTTCGTTCAGTCACTAGTCGCTAGCTATATATAGTCACTAGTAGACTTGGCGCCACAGATACAGTAAGGTCAGCCATGTCAACGAGGTGGTGCTGCTGAGATACAAAAATGGGAGTTGCTGGACTAGAACTTGGACTCTTGCGTGGACTAGAAGATCAAGCAGTTCCAAACTGCTCACTGACGCAGTTCAATTAATGCGCTGTGGTCGGAGTGTGAGGGCAACCTCGGGGGAATTACAAATGCCGCCTTCCCAATATACTGTGATTGACATCCAAAAGGAGTACAATGTGATTGCCGGTGCATGGCAGATTGACGCTCGCTCATCCACGTCGAACCTTGAGTCGGATGGTGACAATGTGCCTTATGACACATCAAGCCCACGATGCACTACCAGACACTGGCGCTTTTCGGACCATCATCTTTGCCCGCATTAAACCCTACGGGCCCACACCGCTGCAAGCGCGGGCGAATATCCGAGCACAGGCGAATCGTCAAGTCGAGCCCAAATGACCTCCCGCTCGAGTGTTGCGGTTGGTCGTCCACAAAGGGGATTGACAATCGCAAGCTCGAACGCGCTCAAGCTCACAGGTATATTACTCTCGGGCTGTCTCCATTTACAGCGTTTTGAACTGATTACGCATCCGCGATAAATAGGAATTGTAATCAAATCGGATCCACGTGGTTCCTATAGGCCTTCAAGGGTGATGGACCTTATTGTGGATGGCGAGCCCCGAACTGCATCATTTCAGCTGCGTGAGCCGTCAATGCTCCGATGGGAAGTTAAGCCCGCGGTGTAAGTGCTTAGTGCCAGTGCCTCCTCTACTTGCTCTGCTTTACGAGCGTTGTAGCGCCATCACGGCCAAGTCTATCATATCTATCCAGCCCTATGAGGCTCGTACGCTTATACGGAGAAGGAAAGTCGAAGCAGTCACCATCCAAGGTGACGCTGTGTTTCGTTTCTGTTCTACTAGACCTGGGAGCGGAGACAAACACGGTACATACTCCCTCGCTTTTCCCTCGATGTGACTTGAGAGTTAAGGCACTGTTTCCCACAGAATATGAGCGCATTTGCGCCGGATTTAAGGTGGTACTTTCTATCGTCGTGCAGAGAGATACAAAGGTGCGTTTTGCGCAGTTATGGTCGAGGCTCATGCTAACTCTTGCCACTTCCTGGAGGCGAGGGACAAGACTCGAGGTGGTCCTGAGGGTCGTGGCGTCGCGCCTGGAGAGGATGGTCAGGGCGTTCTCTTTGGCCCCCAGACAGCACCGAACTCGTTCAAGCGGTCTCTCGATGCCTTGCTCGAGCTCATAGAGTTGATCCCGTCCGACTGGGCCGTAAGTTGTTAGAATAATTCCTGAAACAATGAGATGGAGACGCCGCTTGCAGCTCTTTGAGACGGCCAGGGGAACGAGGGATGCTCTCCAAACCACGTGTGGCGTGAGTATCTTACACTCAAGGGATTAAGTAGGACTCAGACTCATGCTCCGTCACACCCTGCAGTTTATGCCAACAGGACAATGTTGAGGAAGACATCCAGAACCTGGGTGAACAAGCCTGCGAAGTGCTTGTTCACATGCACCAACTGAAGCCCCCTGAACGCTTCGCATCTCAAACGCAAATACTGACATCTCTTCTAAGCTTGGTTTGGAATGCTGCCTTGTTTGCGGAAGATTGTTCGAAGCCCGGGTTCAGAGGTGAGTGGTGCGCAATATTTTGTCCCAGTGATCGTTTCTAATGCGTATGTACAGAGGAACTCAGTGAACCCGAAGCTAGGAAAGACATTCTCCAAGGTTTCGATCGACAGTTTGTGAGGTTGAAAAGGGACTTTCTCGCTGGAAAGGACACGTACGAATGGAATGTGCCTTACACTCGGAAGCAAGTCGCTTCGACCCCAGCTATTCCTTCAGTCGAAGAAACCAGAAGCGAACTTAGCATCATTGAACAAGAAGCAGACACGCTTACTGTCACATGTAATCATTTCGCTAGTCATTACAGAGCGCCCTATCCTTACCACTCTCTCCACCGCAGTGGACGAGGACCAGAAGCTTGCAGAAGCTCTCAACCCGGACTTTACACCGACCAATCTGAACCCCTGCTGCTTGGATTGGACCCGAAGAACTTTGCTCTCAGACATTATATCCTGGTTTGAAAGCGTTACCGAGCCAAATGTCCTGTGGCTAAGTGGCGCTCCGGGGACTGGAAAGACGACAATCGCTTGGAGCTTGATTTCCGAGCTGGAAAAGCAGCAGCGCTCTGCCGGGGAGTTCTTCTTCATACAAAACCAGCACACGCCCTACCAGCTCTGGACCACTCTCGCCTATAAGATGGCAAAGTTTCACCCGGCTATCAAAGGCGAAATCTTCAAGGCGCTAACGAGGGAGAATAACGTCCCAGACTTGAATGACATCCAGGTGACTTTCGAGGAACTTATCGCGGGTCCACTCAAGGCTTTGGATACACGGCTGTCAAGTCGCGGCCCAATTCTCCTGATCGATGGCCTCGAGCAGTGTGGACACGGTTATGCTGTCTATAAGACGCTTCTTGACACCCTCCCACAGTGGCTATCGCTACCACGCCATTGCAAGCTGATTGTTACTAGTCGACCGCAGGGAGACATCACCAAACTTTTCGATGGGAAAGACGTTAAGCGCTTGGAACTTTTGACAGGGGATGATGCCGACTACGAAACTAATAACGATATGCGCACTTACCTTACTCACCGCTTCTCCGAAATGAGAAAGCAAGACAGGGCGATACCGGAGAATTGGCCTGAATACGACGCATTATCTAGGCTGGTTGAGCACGCTAGCGGATCTTTCAAATGGGCTGCTACTGCTGTCGATGGTATCCAAGATGCCGGAGGTGATAGAGAGAGACATCTCACGACCATCCTAGAGGGTGGGACTACAACCAAATTTGATTCCCTCGACCAGTACTTAGAAGAGGCGCTGTCAATGGAATTCGATGGCAACTCTCCTGACGCTTTCCGTGCTACTATGGGGACCATTGCGCTTAGCAAAGAGCCACTGACGTTGGCCGATCTCGAGCAATTTCTTCAAGATCGTTTCCCTTCAAGCTCTGGCATCTCCTTAGAGGATATGTGTTACAAGTTGTTGCCTATAATCTCTATTGAGGGCGAAACAAAAGCCGTCAAACTCCGCCATAAAGCGTATAAAGACTATCTGATTGATGCTAAGCGCTGCACAGGCTCTTTTCATGTCGATCAAGCCAAAGCCCACAGAAATACGACAATCTCGTGTCTCAAGATCATGCAACAAGGACTCAAATTTAACATTTGCGGGCTGAAATCCTCTTATCGTAGAAATTACGAGGTCGAGGACAACCAGTCACTGATCGAAAAATGCATTCCTTCCCACCTGGCCTACGCTTGCAAGTTTTGGGCAGATCATCTTCGCGGAGTGTCCTCAACAGAGAAGCGCGACACAGAAATCGTCAATCTGCTGAGGAATTTCCTCAACTTCCACCTTCTGTATTGGCTTGAGGTGTTGAGCCTCCTGTCAACGTCTAATATAGCATCGAAGTCGCTCCTTACTGCAGCCGAATGGCTAGAGGTATATATCCCGTGGCTTCTATGATCGCTGAACTTCACCGTTCTGTCTTGCAGGGCACAGACAAAGATTTGTCCCTATTCGCCGCCGACGGCAGCCGGTTTGCGCTCACCTTCGCGGATGTGATCGCGGAGAGTGCCCCCCACATCTATTTATCCGCCTTGCCATTCTCTCCTCCCTCTTCCCTTGTTCATAAACGCTATCGTGACCAGTTCCCTCGGACGGTCAAGGTCATACGCGAAGACGGTGTCAAGTGGCCGGCCATGCGATTCTCGATACCCATGAGCAACGTCGTTTATAGTATCTCTATTCACCCCGATGGTAAAAAGGTCGCCGCCGGAACGGGTAGCGTTAACGTGGCTGTGGTTTCTGTGACCACGGGAGAAACTCTATGTCAACTCGAAGGCCACGGGGGAACCGTTCGTACTGTCGCGTACAGCCCCAGTGGTAAAAGGATAGCAACCGGTAAGGTTGAGAGACTACGGGGCTCAAAGTGTGCTAACTGCGAGCCAAGGATGTGACGATAGGCGACTTAGAATATTTGAATCTGAGAATGGCGTTCTCCTCTTTGGGCCGTTCGAGCTGCACTCTGACTGGATACGGAGTATTGCGTGGTCTCCAGATGGACAGAGGTATGGATTAAGGAATACTGTCGCTTATTGCAGCTCGCGTTACTTTATACTTCCAGAATTGTGACCGGCTCCGACGATAGGAAAGTTAAAGTCGTAGCCGCTGAGACGGGCCTCGTCATATATGATACAGCCTTCCACAATGACTGGGTCCGCACGGTGGTCTATGCGGCGGATTTCTTCATATCGGGTTCTGATGACAGGCAAGCCGCATTTCTGAAAATGATTCCTTATACTGAGCACGGTCATAGAACCGTAAGGATTTACGACGCGGCTACCGGAGCGGCGTCAGGAGAAGCGTGGACAACGGGACAAAGTGGCTACATCAGGGCCATTGCTATATCACCAGATCATAAGGTTCTGGCAGCAGGTAGCGACGACAACACTATCGTGCTTTACGACATGGACGGGCGAAGTACAATCAACCAACCGCTCAAGGGCCACACCTCAGTAAGTATATTTTGGCTCGAGGCGTAGAATTCTGTGCGCTTAGGTGTTGCATAGGCGATTAGATCCCTGTCGTTCTCAAAAGATGGTCAATTACTTGCGTCAGGTAGCGATGATTGCACAGTTCGTTTATGGAACGTTCAGACAGGAAAGAAGATCTGTGATCCCCTGTACGGCCATACGTCCTACGTGAGCTCGGTCAGGTTTTCTCCTGACATGAAACAGCTTATTTCTGGTGAGTCTTCGCGCAAATATAGGAAGACGCTCCCTGATCGTGCTTTCTAGGCGCTGAAGATTACACTGTCAGGTCCTTCGACATGGACTCTCTCCCTATTTGGGGAAAGTTCTTGGGAGGAACAGGTCCATTCCGTGCCGCCGTTTCTCTCCCCGACGGAAGTTCGGTATTAGCATGTGACGGCTTTGGCATCTGGAGATGGAACCTCGACGATGGGCACGTGGAAAATGTATCTTTTGAAGGTCACTCGGAGCACTTGTCGAACATGCTATCTGCGGCTATATCCCTTCATGGAACATTTGTGGCCACTGCTGGAAGGGATAGGGCAGTGATGATATGGCAGGCAGATAGCGGAAAGGTCCTGTGCGGTCCACTGGAAGGACACTCTGACGACATCTGTGCTCTCAGCTTTTCTGCTGATGGGAAGATGGTCGCCTCCGGAAGTGACGATCGAAAGATCTGGGTGTGGTCTGCCGAGACGGGTCAGAGAGTCTGCGGCCCTATGGAAGGTCATGCAGCAAGCATAAAGGGCGTATGTTTCAGGTGCGCGCCATACGCCGTACGCTCTAACAGCCAAGTATAATCGTCGAACCAGCCCCGACGGAAAGCAAGTTGCTAGCGGTACTGTCTTCCCTTCGTCGTCTCTAGTCCTTCATTCACGTTTTACAGGGTCGACCGATAACGCGGCAATTATTTGGTCAGTCGAAAGTGGGGAAAAGGTGCTTGGCCCTCTGGAATACCACCGGGACTGGGTGAGTTGGAAGGTAGTCCCAGGGTGTTATCTTTGATGAGCATTTCAGATTTATGGGCTAGCGTATTCCCCCAATGGCCTCTATCTCGCAACTGCAAGCGACGATTATTCTGTCGTCATATGGAACGTCGCATCGGGGGAGCGCATGTTCCAAGGTTTGACGGGCCACGGCGGATATCTCAGATGCGTCAATTGGTCCCCAGACTCTAAAAAGGTTGTCACCGCAGCACTGGACAACCTCATTCGTGTTTTCGACGTCGAAACGGGCACTCTCGTCTGCGAACCCCTCTCAGGACATAAATCTACCCTGACTTCCGTCGCCTTTCGATCGTTCTCGAGCGGCGATGAGCCAGAGGTTGTGTCCGGTGCGTTATGTCTCTTTCGGCTTTCCTCTCACAGATTTGATGTTCTCTTATAGCTAGCCTGGATGGAACGGTCCGAGTCTGGGGACTTAGGATAAAAAGCTTCTTGAAGACTCAGATGTTTGCAAACTATCATAGCGATTGGGTCAGTTTACACCGCACGTTTTTAGTGACGAGCTCAGTGCTGTCTAGATACACTCTATTTCCATCTCCCCCATCAATGATCGCATTGCATCTGGCGGTGACGACGGCCAAGTGGTCGTGATGGACGCAGTCACCGGCGATTATAAACTCGGCTTCCAACCTCACACCGATTGGATCCGCTGTGTGACGTATTCACCAGACGGATCGAAGATTGCAACATGTTCCGACGACTGCACTATTAGCATCTGGAACGCAGAGGACGGCGAGCGCTTCTTGGGCCCTTTCGACGATCATACCAAGGCGGTGTTGTCTATCGCATTTTCCCCCGGTGGTAACTTTCTCGTATCAGGTAATGCGAGTCTCTGAGCACCCTTTCCAAAGCCTGATCTACCGTTTCAGGGAGCGAGGATAGTACTATCCGGTCTTGGGATCTTCATCCCTTGTTCAGCAAACTCAATAATCCACTTTCTACGTACCGCGGTCACAAGAGCGCCGTCAATGCTGTAGCATACGCACGCGGTGGGAGCCTGATTGTCTCTGGTTCTGCAGACGCAGAGATCGCCGTTTGGGAAGGAAGCGTTAGCGACCGGCGTATACTACAAATTGTTGGACACGGAGGCCCGATTCTCTCGATCTGCGCCTTTGACGAGAAATTTTTCTCCAGCTCTGAGGACAGAACCATCAGAGTGTGGGAGCTGTCTACCGGCCACGCTCTCATATCTATCCTTCACGCTCATACAGGGCCCATCAACGCGATCGCACTTTCTCCCGACGGTCGGAGGATCGTGTCCGCCTCGGATGACGCCAGCATAAGGATATTCGACTCGGACAGTGGCGAACCGTGCACACTCCCTCTGCGTCTGTCGAATCGGATTTTCTCCGTTACGGTGTCGCACGATGGCGCGCTCGTTGCTTGTAGCGATGCGGATAGGATCGTGCACGTCTGGCGTGCGAACATGGCCCGCCGCGCTGCGTGGCCCGACAGCTTCATGCGCAAGGCCCGTGGAACGGAGTTCTGTCTCGTCGACGAACAAGGTATCCTTGCTGATTTCAGTTTATCCGACGATGGGTGGCTACGCGGGACCACGAACGAAATTATGTGTTGGATCCCGTCAATTTATCGGGCGGGCTTATGGACTCCGCGGACGGTGGGCATTCTCGGGGCACTAGAGACCATGCTTGATATGAAGAATTACGTTCATGGTGCGAAGTGGGAGCAGTGTAGAGCATACAGTTTCGCAGACAAGGCCTGACTGGTATTGAATATGTGACGTTTTTGTATTTTTACTATTTGATGGTCTGTCATCACTCCGTGTTCCGTGTCTAACACTCTCCATTCGATGACGGCACTATGGACGAGCACAGATCCAAGTGCCGGCCGACGAGCAACGAGAAACAACGCGGCCCCAAACGACAACGGGCAGACCACTGGCAGTGCAGGTGAACGGTGTTGGCCGGTCTCTGCCAGGGCGACGAAGGAGCGGCGGAATAGAACGTAGTCACTGTCAGTGCGTAGTCTTTGAGTGAACGGACGAGGCGGCACATGCTTGTTCAAGTTCCTCTTTTTCGTGCCACCGTCTGTCCTCCCAAGCTCTTGACTGGTTCAGGGAACCAGAACTTTTTATTTCGCCCGCCCGCCACACCCAGTAGTTGCCAGGATCGATAAGGAGGCAATGAGGCTCCATGTTTTCCGACATCAGCTCGCTCGGGGAGGGTCCCACCCGCCCGTCGCGACCTCGCCCTGCAGACGAAAACCCCTCGTCCCCGATTGAGAAGCACTTCGTGCTTCAACCCAATCTCTATGTAGTCCGCCGGCTTAGTTGCTTTCTCGCAACTGCCTATTACTATACACAAGAACCGGTACGCTTCTCTGCACCACTGGCATGCGCCAGTCCCGTTCCCTCCCGAGTCCCGGCACCATACCGAACCTAAAACGGAGAGCAAGGCAGTGACTCGCAAAGACTTATATCACGGTGCACGACGTTGTCAACCCTCTCTGAGTCCTCTCGCTTTTCGCTATCATAATATCGCAGTTTCTTGCACTCGGTGAGCGTGTGGCCAAATAATTGTTTTCTCTGTTCAGGCTTACTGTTGGCGGCAGTCCATGTTTCCCAAGACATTTGCTCGGCCAGGACGCCGACTCGAAGTCCACGATGAGACACAAGAGCGTTCTGGCATTCGTACGCGCGTATTGTTACATATGTTAAAACAAAATGATTGTTTTGTTCTCTTTTCGTCCACGCCTATATACCACACAACTGTACGAAACCTTCTCCCGTTTACTCAGGTACGATACCACTCATGTACAGTACTCCCATAGAGTCCCAACGACGGCTACAGGAAGGCCAGAGAGCCGATGAGCAGCATCGAACCGAGCAACGGATGACAAGCTTGGCCAGTAGTCTAAGTGATGGTGTCAAGGACTAGCGGATGTTTACCATGCAACAACACATGCCGCCTGACCACGGAGAACGCCTGTCAAATCCAATGGAACGACGGAACGAAGGAAGGAATGGAGGTGGAGCTCAGAGGACAATCTGATGTGCGACAACGCGCTGGAAAGGTACATATTATGACTCCAAATCTAAAGAACGAGCTTCCATGTGGTTGAGGAGTTTCGGAAGGAATAGATTGAAAGACACGAGAAGAACAGGATATCTTAGGTCTTAGGCAGGACTACGAGCGAAACTTGGACATCATGGAATCATTTGACGGATTGCAATGGGAGATGCCTAGATTCATTTTCGATGCTTTTTTCGGTGGTGACTTGATTGATTATTCTTTGTTGCTTGACGTCACGGCTTTGCGAGTGCTTTGCGATCAAATGACGGCAGTCAGCCCGGCCCGGCTTTCATCGAAATTTCATCATTTGTTCGTTCATCATTTTCTCAGCTTATGAGGCATCGAGACCCGGAATGCCTTAGACGATGCAGACGAATCTTTGGAACACTAATCAACACATTAGCGCTTTAGCTTTAGCAACCGTGCTGAGTTCGCAAACTTCCATCTCCTCTCTTTCTCTGCCTCAATAAATGCTGCGCGGCACCGGCTAGGTCAAACTCTCTAGGGGGCACACAATGTATTTATCACTCTTGGGCTCAGTGCTTCTTATAACCCCTATCGTCACAGGGGTGTCACTTCAAAGAAAATAAAAATGCACGAGGCTCTCTCACTATCTACCGTGGACGAACCCTATCTACTCAAACAACCACCCACATTCAACTACGTCCGCACGTCTTCAAATGAGTTCATACGTCATTGCGTCTCATGAGGGTAAGCAAATACCTCACGTACTCTTTCCCTGGGTATTGACCGGAGTAAGATCGTGATCCTGTCAACAGCCTCGATAACTACGTTCGAGGTCACCCGGACGGCAATCTGGCCCCCTACTTGACATGGAATCAGGCGAGTGGGCCCCAGTGACGAAACCCACCTATCACGTCGGTGTCACCTACAGGTGTTTGAGTCCATAAGCCGTATGACGGACAGTATGCCTGATCTACCATAGTCAAAGGCGACAAGATAGGCTACGGGCGAGGCCCTTCCATTGACGCGGCGAAGAAAGAGGCTGCTATTTGAAAGGCTATTACTACTGCTTGAGGCTCACCTCCTATCCGGGAAGACCTTGATGTGTCTACAAAATGACGACAGGATCCTAGCGTCGCATTTAGGAGAGTGACGTGCGTAGTTGGTCTATACACGACCCATTCCCTTGAGCACAGCCGCGGCACGTGCACTCTATGAATATTTGTGAAGCGACTTTAGGACTAGTCCAAAATACACAAATTCTGATGGGCCAAGTGTGACGATTGTTGCGCCATCTTGTCCAAACAACCCCCAGATTCCTGTCTAGCGCGAAGCAGAGAGGGCAGGATG
>JAKELI010000883.1:0-17771 GCA_021525025.1 Lactarius hengduanensis | reverse complement strand
CCCTCTGCCCACGTTTACTCACGCACGCGCTTTCGAGCACGTTCACCTGGCTGCCCCAGTGAGGCAGAGTTCAGTGGTTTTATTCCCCCCTCCAACCTTCAAACTTTTACCTCTCGGTCGCCTCCGGTGACCAACCCTACAACCAAGCAGCCTCAACCTCTTCTCTTTTCCTTTCGGTCGCCTCTGGTGGCCTACGCAATGTCAATCAGCCTCCCAAAGTCTACGACACTCGCTCGACTCTAGCCCGTACTTCGCCTCGTTATCAAGATCTAGTCGTTTTCGGTCTTCTCCCATCCATACCATCCTTCCCCTCGTTCCCGTTCGATCTTCGTCCCACCTTCTCTCATCCACCTTTAACTTACACTTCTCTTCGTCGTACCTTCATTTGTTCCCTTCGATTCCCTTCGATCCCTTTCGATTTCGTTGTATCCGCTTCCGCTTCCCCTCCCATTCCGAGCTCGCACATTTGCCCTCTAGTTCTCGTCCCCTCATCTTCGCCTGCCTCGACAAACTTTACAGTAACCCTTCTGCTTCGATCTCGCACCATCTCCCATCTTCTTTGCACCATCACACGCTCTACCGGGATGTATTACGACGACGACGACGACGACGACCCGTACGTGCCGCGCATCGGACCGGCAGCGATGCCCTCCCCTCGTTCGAAGTTCGCTCCATACTACTCGGGACACGCTGATTCGTTTGAAGACTTTTTGGAGGAATTCGAAGCATTGGCGTACGACTGTGCGCTGACGGACCCGCAGCGAGTCGACGTGATCATTCGCTATGTCGATCCCTCGATGCGTGAGTTCTGGAAGTCTCTTAATGGATATCGCTCGCGCGACTGGCCCCTCTTCCGACAATCCCTCGTCAACATCTTCGGCAATCCCATTCCGCGGCACCAGATCATGAGACAGAAGCTGCACAGTCATGTTCAAGACTCGTCCAGAAGGCGAATGGACTGTGAGGACGACGTATCACAGTACTACCGACAGTTTTTATGCTACAGCGCTCCATTGGTTCATACCGGTCACCTATCCGAGGAAGAACGCGACGCAGCGTTTTGGTACGGATTCCACCCAGAGGATCGCAAAGTTGTTTGGCCCCGTCTTCTCGGCAAGAACCCCTTACAGCCGCCCGACGTTCCCTTTCATTTCGAAGACGTTTTCGATTGCGCGCGTGCAGCGTTTGCGTACGACAATTACTTTCCGTCGCCCTGGTCGCATGCGAAGCAGTTCGAGCCCCTGAGCCTTAGACGCGAGCAACCCGTTGTTGAGCCCGCTCCTCGA
This sequence comes from Lactarius hengduanensis, assembly GCA_021525025.1. Classification (NCBI taxonomy): domain Eukaryota; kingdom Fungi; phylum Basidiomycota; class Agaricomycetes; order Russulales; family Russulaceae; genus Lactarius; species Lactarius hengduanensis. The sequence goes on along the minus strand of JAKELI010000883.1, from coordinate 16,485 downwards.
GACGCCTACAGTTTCCGAGCAGTGACGCGCCCTGTCGCCACGTACGCTGAGACCACCCCCGACGACGGCGACCTCTCCCCATCAAGCTCCCCATCCTCTCACTCGACGCCAGACTCAGACCTCCCCCATTCCTTGATCTCGCCCTCGGAATCTCCGTACACGCAAGCGCCTTCGGTGACGGTCGATCAGCCCGAGACAGCACCCACGTTGTCCACCACGTTGCGACCCTCGGCCTCTTTTCCTACCCCAGATCCACAGCTCCCTTCCTCGTCTTCGCCCTCGATTTTAGAGTCTCAGCATGGACTAGTGCATTCGGTGACAGTCGATCAGCCCGAGCCCGCACCCACGTTGTTGTCCACGCCCCCATCGTCGTCCTCGATTTCGCCCACGTTTGTGCCCTCGGCGACGGAACATCAATCTGAGCCCTCCACCCCCACGTTGTTCCCTTCCATTCCTACACTGCCAATCAATCCCTCGCACGTTCATTCGGCTATCGACCATTTCGCGCCCGCGTCTACGTCTATGTCAGTTCCCCTGTTATCGTTGCCCCTTTCGACGCTTCATCCTTTGTCTCCGCTTTCGTCCACGTTCCTACCGTCCCCGGTGACATCGGTAACCGAAGAGCAGCCCGAGCCCGAACTTGAGTCCACACCTTCGGTCTCCCCGGCGTCCACTTTCGCGTCCACGCCCCTGTCTTCACCCACGTTCTTGCCCTCTCCTGCGCGTTTGGCAACGGAAGATCAGCCCGAGCCCGAGTCCGCGTCCACGCCCTCGATCACCCCATCGTCACCTGCTCTCCTATCACGTCCCTCGCTTCCCCTTGAGTTTACTGACGACATTCGCGAGTTCTTGTCTCCGCTTCCTACCCCGTTTTCCACGTCTCTGGCTTGCTCCGAGTATTCGACGTCTTTGTCATCACCCATGAAACCACCGCCATCTGAGACTTCGACCTCGACGCCCTCGGGTATGCGTTCATTGCGTTCTGATCCCCACTCGGTGCCCGCTCATTCATCACGGCCCCTGCGCTCGTCGTCCGGAGACTCGTCAGATACCGTGGTCGAACTCGTCGTTGTCCCTGTCTCGCTGAATTCCCTGGAGTCGTCCTTGTCGTCGCTATGCGAACCCGTCCTCCACCTGCCTGCATCACTCGAACCTTCGACAACCACCCCCACTTCGACAACATCGCAACGACCGCCCAGGCCCACGACGTCCGGCTTGATTTCTCCCGCTCTCGAAGTCACGCCAGTCTTCGCCTTGTCAGCCCTGATCTACGAAGTTTCGTCGACGCTCGCGGCGCCTCGTTTCTCACACACCCCGAGTCCGCGTTTACAATCTGGATCTAGTTTCGCTCGGCTCACCCTCGCGCTCAGTTTCGTTACCATTGCGGCCATCGTTTCGGTACTCCTCAACGTTTCGAAGATCGCCTCCGCCCACGAGCGCAAGGCAAGCAAGATCAAGGATCTCGGCAGCAACTGGAAGAAGACGAGCAGCGATTTCGCACATCGGCTTCGACTCGGGCAGAACACGCCCCGCGCCCCACGCCTTGTTTTCGACCCAGGAGGCCCGGCTTCAAGTTCAAGACTACCCTCGGCACACGAAGACGTTCGCAAGCGCATTTTGAAGACACGCGACGGCTGCACCACGCTCGACACTGGCCTCCCCCATTCCCGTTCCAACCGACAATCTCATCGTTTTCGATCCCCGGAGGTGTTGGTTTCGCGATTCGGCGACGCTTGCAGGTGTAGGCCTTAGTTTTTGATGACTATCTTCGTGCACGACGCCACCTTTCCCACTACCGTTTTAGCTCACGATTTCTCTTACTTTTCGACGTTGAAACCCCATTTTTTTTTCTTAGATGTAGCTTGACCGGGGACGGTCAAGATTTTGACCCCCCAGGAGGTGTAAGGCCAGCCTTCAGGCTGGGCCTGAAACCATATATTTTCATTTCACGCATTTGATCGCCTCGGCCACGCGGCCTTTCTTGGTGTACCTTTGTTCGCTTCCCTTTTTCTCTTTTAAGTACAGGACTGTTTGTACTTAAAGAAGACTTTTACTGGACAATCAATCATTCGTTTTCGTGCCCCCTCTCTTAGTGTGAATATCCCGGAAGTCAGGCCCAAACGCGGGCACTCGAAGGACAATTCTCGCTATTCTTCCCTATCTTTTCTGGCTGCTCATCTTCCCCTCCTTTATCCTTAACCACCCTCTGCCCACGTTTACTCACGCACGCGCTTTCGAGCACGTTCACCGCATACCCCTGCCAGGCCGCATGCAATAAAGCTCTACTACTGGCACTTGTTACTGGTCACTGTCGTCATCGCCTTTAAGTTGTGGTGCTCGCCCCATCACCATCGCTGTCACCATGGCCGTTGTGGCCGCCCTGTTGCCACCACCATTGCCTCGTTGTAACCATCCATCATAGTCACCCTGTGGCCGTCGTAGTTATCGTCGTAGTCGCCGTTGTAATCGCCTCATCATAATCATTACCTCATCGCCTCTCCATGATCGCTATGGTGCCGCATCGTCCCTGCAGTGGTCTTGTCATGCCAATGTAACCCCATCATCACAGTCGTGGTCGCGCATCATCGCCTCGTTGCCTCGTCATGTGGCTGTTGAGAAATCATTGGTCCTCCAAGTCAGTAGAAAACATCGTGAAAGTCGAAAAAAAAACACTTAGTGTCTCGAGAGCTGCAACATACATGTGAGTATCATCCCGAGACCGAGGTAGAGTTGAAGCGAAGGAGATAGGCACCGATGAGCCACCTGTAGTGTTGGAAGAGTGTGAGAAATGGGACGAGAAGACCAGAAATAAGTTATGGACGAGTTGCGGCAATGTGGGCACACCGAAAAGAACAGCAAAAGATGTGGGAATGCGATGCTGGGGTCTATGAGCCTCAGGGGCGTTGCACGATAGTCGTCAGATGTCAATTCAACACAATGTAGCGAGGCGAGATAATGGACAACGAGATGGAAGGATGAGTGGATGGATGGATAAATGAACAGATGGATGGATGGACTGACAGATGGATAGGATGAAAGCACCAGAAGTCTACTATCTCCAGTGCCTTTGCCATATAGTTTCGTGAGGAGGCAGGGCCTAATACTAGGCTTGGGCTTAGAGCGGCGGGCTTGGACAGCTAGTGAATGGCAGGGGTTTCTGTACCCGGGCGGGTTCGGCCCGGGGGTTTGGGCGGGTACGGGTACGGGTACGGAATTCGTGACCCTCACGAAACCCGTTACCCGTGTCACGGGTTCGCGGGTTTTTGCGGGTACACAACTTGCCGGACCGGACTTGTGTCAGCATTTCAACGTTCAACGCTGACTGTCAGCATCGACAATCCGACACCAGCACTCGTCGACTCTGGACCCTCAAGCTAAGTCATTTCCTGTTTTCAACCCTATAACTAACTACAACATTTTTCCTTTCTAGGTTTTAAACAGGTTCTCGCTGGGCCACCTTACCGCCCGCACGCCGGGAGCTGCCACCACCAACACGGCGCGGCGAGGCCACGACACCGACACTGACACGACGCCGCAGCGCTACGACGCCGACACAGCGCTGCGGCGCTACGACACCGACTCGGCGCTGCGAGGCCACGACACCGACGCGGCGCCCCAGCGCTACGACGCCGACACAGCGCTGCGGCGCTACGACACCGACTCGGCGCTGAGAGGCCACGACATCGACGCGGCGCCGCAAGGCCACGACACCGACTCGGCGCCGCGAGGCCACGACACCGACGCGGCGCCGCAAGGTCACGACACTAAGGTGGCGCCACGAGGCCACGACACCGACACGACGCCGACACAGCGCTGCGGCGCTACGACACCGACTCGGCGCTGCGAGGCCACGACACCGACGCGGCGCCCCAGTGCTACGACGCCGACACAGCGCTGCGGCGCTACGACACCGACTCGGCGCTGCGAGGCCACGACATCGACGCGGCGCCGCGAGGCCACGACACCGACGCGGCGCCGCGAGGCCATGACACCGACGCGGCGCCGCGAGGCCACGACACCAACGCGGCGCCGCGAGGCCTCGACACCGACGCAGCGCCGCGAGGCCACGACACCGACACAGCGCTGCGGCACTACGACACCGACTCGTCGCTGCGAGGCCACGACATCGACGCGGCGCCGCGAGGCCATGACACCGACGCGGCGCCGCGAAACCACGACACCAACGCGGCGCCGCAAGGCCACGACACCGACGCGGCGCCGCGAGGCCATGACACCGACGCAGCGCTGCGGCGCTACGACACCGACTCGGCACCGTGACACCACGACATCGACATCGACACCAACGCCAGCGAAGTCAACAACAGGTTCGGAGAGGGGATAGGGAGGGTCATTCATAGCTTACAAGTAGTACAATGTGTATTAAATACGCGTGCTAACGGTATCTGAACAAAAAAAAAAAACAATAGGTACTTTTGAGCGCACGGGTCACAAGGGTTCTACACCCTTGTGACCCTTTACTGACCCTTATCCGTTCGGACGGGTACCCTTACCCCTCGCTGCGGGTAAGGGTTTCGACGGGTACGGGTACGGGTACGAAAAAAAAACCCGAGGGTTACCCGGGCCACACACTATGGACAGCAGCCCCAGATGGGTGGTGATGATGGCAAGAGAGCTGTGATTCAGTGGCCCAGTGGGCCAGTGGCGATGTGGTGCGACTCAGATGTTGGATGTCGTGGGAATGATTCTGTAACAACTCAGAGAGTCAGAGTGAGCCAATGAGCCATGACTCGTGAGCAAAGAGAAAGAGACTCGGAGATGCCAGTGGTTTGTGTGGATGGAAGAATGGACGGATGGGGGAAACACGCACTGGCAAGAGAATCAATGGTGTCGTGCAATGTCGTCGGAATGAGTCCGACTCAGATTTAGCAATACTGTCAAGGATGGGTTCGGGCACACTGCAGGGCCTGCGCTATCCAAGTCCTTACATCGTCACAGCCAACTTGAAGGGGTGGGTTGAAGTCGTGAATGGAAACTGTGAGCAGCTTAGGACCATACTGGCAGCCTGAGAGACTGTGTATGACAACAATGATAGTAGAAAAACCCACGGGTACCTGTGTCACGGGTATGGGTTTTGCATGGGTTGGGAAATCACTACCCTGACCCATACCCGCATGACTCGTACCCGTGACCCGTACGGGTTTTACCAACCCGTGACGATCCCTACACAGTAGAGGAATAGAAAGTGGAAAGAGTCTTGGATTCAACTGGGATACAACAAGACTAGAATGAGGAATACAAGGTAAACTACAGACTCTTTAAGTACTGTGTAGAAATCTTTATTTTTCTGTATTTTCCGAGGCCGCGTAAGTGTTGATCTAAACATAGGTACAATTCATGAGCTGGCAGAAGTGAGCTGGCAGAAGTGAAACATAGAAGTAAAATCTGAGACTTTTCTGAGACTGATTCCAGAAACAGAAGCAGAAGAGACATGAAACAGAAACAATTGATGGCACAATATCGGATCGTGACAGCAGGGACGTGCAGCCTCTCTTCAGGTTTTACGATCAGAGGCTGGACTGGCACCAGCGTGTCGTAACGAGGGGATCGTGCAGAGCTCGGGCTTGATACCGAGTTGTAGACTGTAAAGTTGACTTACAGCAGCTGAAGTAAGCGAAGTGGAAATAGACTGGATTCAAGGACGAGACAATGAACAAGACTAGGACGAGGACAACAGAGTAGACTACAGCCTCCTTAAGTATCATACAAAATACTATTTTTCTACTGATTTTTCGGGGGACGCGTATGTGCCAAACTAAAAATAGAGAAATCCGAAGTTTTGCCAACATTTTACCGAAGCCACTTCTAGAAATCAAAGATCGGGAGAAATCGATGGCACGATCGTTGGATCGTGACATCAGGTGCCTATGGGCCATTTGCAAGGCAGACTGCATTGGTGTCCATGGCGACGTGAGACAAGGGTGAGCGATGGCGAGGAAACAAGCAGAGCGAGGGGAAGTGAGAAGTCGACTCACCAAGGAGGCCATTGCGTGGAAGGGGGTTACAGATTGCAGGTGGCCAGGTCAGGGAGGGCGAGCTGCGCAGGACTCAAGGAAGAAGTGACAGCCGGGTGTGCTGACAGTGCATGGACAATGAGCGGTCGGTGCACCGACAGTGCCGACAGTGCAATGACGACGCGCAGATGGTGGGAAAATCTGTGCGCCGACAGCAGCACCAGAGCAGGGACAGCAAGAGAAGGATGGGACAGGGGAGGGTGAGTGGCATAGGCGAGGATGGGGAATGAGGGAAGCGACTCACCCAGCGCACAGCAAGCAAGAACCTAATGTCGCATCGTCGCATCCTAAGTTGTTTTCAGGCTTGTTCCTGGCTCAGCCAGGCTGAATACACTGTACCAAAAATACCAAAAAAACCACCTGGCTCGACCTGCCTAATGTGTCATGGCTTAATTGAGCCTGGCTCAGCCCACCTCAGCCAGCTTGTGAGCTGAGCCGAGCCAAATTTGGTCACAAGCCAATTTGTCAGTTTGGCTCAGCTCAAGATGGCTCAGCCATTTTGAGCCAAGCCACAGCAACACTACTTGGGTGTCGTCATCGGCTGAGAGTTTCTTGCCTTGTTTGGCAGTGCGCTTGGCCACAGTCTTGGTGCTAGATGCTTTGGCTGTCTTTGCACGTGCTTTGGAGGACATGTGTGGCCCAGGAAAGTGGTGGTGGGGTGACCAGAGAGGGACAGGAGGTAGAGACAGCCACAAGACTGCAATGTAGCACAACTTGCGTCTCCACAAAATAAAACTCCGAATTTTTTGTTGCCTTCCTTCATGAGATCAGAGTAATGACATTATGGGTAGTAGGAGCCCTGACCCACCCTGAACACAAAATTTTGCATTACAGCAAAGTCCAAAACAGGGGGCCCTTTTTGTCCACATTAGGCATACAGGCTGAGTCTGAAAGGATGTTCTGGTAACCATGCCGAAGTATTTTCTCATGATAAATTATTTGTAGTAATTAACAAAATAAAAAATAAAAAATCTGCAGACAAATTATGACTGAGCTTAGTCGGTAATGGCAATCCCCAACACGCTCCAGCCAAGTTCAAAAAAATATGGTGTATATTTATTGCTATGGGTAGCAAGAGGTACTAACTAGTGAAGAATGTACTATCAATGGGATAGCCTCACCGTCACCACGGTCGTTGTCATCGTAGACCTTCCATCATCTCAGGCTTCTTTGCTTTGTTATTGTCGTCGTAGCCCCGGTGTAGTTGGCTGCATTAGTGGAATGTCCACTGCACGTGTTGCTAGTCGTCATCGGCAGCATACTTGGCTAGGGCTGCGCTGGTAGAGTTTCCACAGCCTTCGTTGCATCATCCTCTGGCTTGCATTCAAGTTGGTATGCACCCTTGTCACTGTCATTCAAGTTGTTAGGGGTGCACGCAGGTCGCGTTGGCCCCCTGACGATACTGTAGTGGTGGTGGCAGTACCATGATGTCCTTGACGATGTTGTCTTCTTTGACTGAGGTCTTTGTGATGGGATAGCTGTGATGTTTGCCCGCAGATTGATGTCAGCCATCAGCGGAATACGATAAGTACTCACTGTACTCACTTCATGGGTTTGAGGCAGGGAGGTGGTAGTGAGTGATGAGGCTGGCAACAACACGGGAATTCGCCAGGGCTTACGAGGTTTCTTCCCATGCTCAATGGAAACTTCAGCACCCCGCCGACCCGCACCGTGCACCCTAGTCCCCGCCGCTACCTTGACGACACACTCCCGGATGAGCTTCAGTGCTTCAGCTGGGAATCGCATGTGCCCACCTTGGTGCCCACAACTACACACAACAAGGTCCATACAATTCTGAGCTGCTCACCCCCCACACCATGGCAGCGACGACAACCGCGACAACTGCAGGGGAGGCAAGCTGAACGCAGCCACGATTCGCGTGTGCTGCTAACCACGATGACGGAGCAAGGGTGACAACGATGCAGGGGCAAGGACGACGACAATGTGAGGGCAAGGACGCATGCCAGGGCGACAACAATGGGCAACGGTGGCAGTGGCTGTGCCTTGGGCTGCACTGTGGGAAGCGTACATTTTGTAAAATAAAGATTTTCTGTATTCTCCAAGTCTCAGCAAAAGTACACTTCAGATCTCAGATGTACAGTAACACTGAGGGAAAAACACTCCGCAATGGCTGATAAGTATGAGATAACCCAGACTTTGCAAGGTCCTTGGCTGCGTGTCGTCCAAGCATCACAAGATAACTATTTGATACCCTGGATAACTATTTAATAACTACATATTTGCAAGATACCGAATTTCCCGAGAATTTCAAACCATACTTAACTATGAGCCCCGCACGTCAAATCATGTCAAATTTGGATGTCAGCTACTGTCAGCTACTGTCCATTTGTACACAAGGGGCCCCCTGTTTTGGATTTTGCTGTAATCGAGCCATTTTTGATTTCCTGATCAATTTTTTTTCCAAAATAATGGTTTCAAAAATGGTATGATAATGAGACAACAATGGGAACTTTGAAACACCCTAATGAATGTGCAAACCTTGTTGACAACTCAGACTTGGGCTTGGACATGGACACAGATGTGGTCAGAGACTCAGAATCAAGTAAGTCATTTTTCTCTTCCATGACACTAACTAACATGATATGACATTTTACAGTTTTCTGCTGTGCTCAAGTATACCTACCATTCATGTTTTGCACCTCACACATTGTTTGTGTATGTACCATGTTCTGATGCCCTTGCTTGGATTGCCTTAGTACACGAATAGAGGGCTTTTTTGATAAACGCTTAGCATGCTTGACAAGTGCTTGTTATCTGCACTGTAATTACAGTGTTCAAACACTTGGATTCATGTTTCATGCTTGGATTCACATTTTACGCTTGGTTTTTATTTTTTGCTTGGGTTGGTGTCTTATGCTTGGATTTGTGTTTTATGCTTGGATTCACATCTCACACTTGGTTTGTATTTTTTGCTTAGACTTGGGTCTTATGCTTTCATTTGCATTTTATACTTGGATTTAATTTTTGCTCAGACTCATGTCTTTTTACTTATTTGTCTGAAATTAAAAATTAAAGGATTCCTTAGACCCACTTAGACCTGTGCTTAGCTTAAGTCCAGAATAAGCCCATCAAATAAGCCTATATAAGGGCATTGTGCTTAGTGACCCCCAGGGCTTAGAACCATTTCAAGCACAAATAAGCACACTTAAGTAACATTAAGCAAAACAGATATTTTCCTGATGCCCTGAGTGCTCACAAATAATGGATCCACCACATCATCTGCCTGATCTAGCCAAAGAGAATCTGCCACAGCAGCAAGCCAAAGTGGGTCTAGCCCCTGATAGGCCTGACCAAGCCGGAGGGAATCCACTGCCACAAGCTGAAGTAAATCTGCTGCAGCAAGCCGCACCACAGCAAGCTGAAGTGGACAGCAATCTGCGGTTCAAACCCAAGTGGATGGCCTGGGCAATCTGCTTCAGCAACTTGAAGCTAGGTACCCGCCACATCCACAGTAAGGGGATGCACCGCGGCTTCGTATCCAGGTTTCATGTCACCTACTGGTCCACGTGACATTCACTATCCTTTTTGGAGCTATAACCATTATATTGGGCTTCAAGAAACTCACTGTTGTGGCCATGATAATGGGCTTGGTGACCTAAGGCTCCAACCATTTAGGTTTCAAACAGTTTTTAAACTATTTACATGGTTTACTTTATATTTACTGCCATGGTGGTATGAAGTAAATAAACTAAATAGTAAGCAGTAAACAGTCACCCCAAGACCCTTTAGACTCAAGAAGAACTGTTATCCACATTTGGCCTTAGATCAGAATATTTAAGTGTGCTAATTAATATGTTCAACACTTTAAATACTGTTGAATACTTTGAACTTGGCCCTGAACAACACACTGGATGGAAATTACAATTTTTATGCTGACAGATTTTAACACTTCTATAATAAGAGGCAATTCCTTTTCCTTCATTTGTTATGGTCAAAATGTGAATCTGATAATTACTATTAAGCCAGATTCATGTTAAAAAATGATATCAAAATGGTATTTATATAATATAAAATTTTCACAATTTATAGAGTGGGAAATATATTATTATTTTAGGATTTCATCTAGATATAGCTTTAAAAAATGAGAGCCAAACCTGTGGCCAACACCATTTACACTTGAAATAAAGAAGTATGCATTTTTCTAACTTATTTCTATGTACAACATTGTAGAATATCCACTCTCCAACCAAAGAGATTGTAACAAAATTATATCAAGTGAGTATCATTTTAACAACATTTTTTAATCTGAATTTAACCTAATAATATATAACCATCACTGGATGGAAAATGCCCTTGTACCATTGACAAAATATAGGCATCTATAACAAAAGGTATTTTTATTCACAATATTTCATACATAAGATGTTGATAAGGTAATTAATTGACAATGCAATTTCAAGGCATAATATGTAGACAGTATAGATTTTATTTTTCACAATATTGTCAGAATATTATAGAGGTCATATTATGTATCCTGTTAAAATATTATTTCACATGGTAATCTTCAACAGTGGTTCAACACATTTTTGGAATCTCAGGAAATAAAATAGATAAAACTCTGAGAATATTTGTGGAGTTGTACCACATTGGATGCTAGGGGTCCTCTGTCAACTCTAAGTAATCCAATCAGCTGTTCCTAAGCTATTTAACTGCAGCTGACTTGGTTATTTGTAAGCCAAGCTCATTGTTAAGCAAGTAAAATAACTCAGGAATGCCTAATTGGATCACTTAGAGTTGCCCTGGCATTTTAAATTGTCTACCTCCACAAACATCTTCAGACTTTTCCTATTTTATTTCCTACTTGTAGGATCAAGTGTAGGATCCCAAAAATGTTGGCTCAAGCTGCAACTAAGGCTATAACACAGCATAGGGTTAGTTGTTGAATATGTTCATGAGAGTTAATTTTCAAGTTACTATTTTCATCATATTTTATATATTTGCTACTGAGTGGGCCCATTTTCAAGAAAATTTTTGAGGTATCAATGTAAATTGTTTTATAAATAGTATTTACTGTCTATAAACAGTTTACAAAGGTTTACTGTCTATTTACTGGCTGTTGAGTAAACATATAAACTAAATGGTTGGAGCCTTAGGTTGGTCACACTATTGTTTGGGATTTGGTAAGCAAGTTTACTCATTGCTGTTCACACACAAGTGCTCACTGGCGCTCACCCGATCAATAGTATGTATTTGGTCAGCTTACATGAACAACAGAGTAACCATTGGTACTTCTCCAACTTGCCATCCATCCTTGTTGAGTACTTTCCCGTGGTGTAAGGCCAGCCTTCAGGCCCAGTGGGAAATCTGTAGTTTCGGGTAGGTTGTCTTCGACTGTTGTAGATACTGTCACTTGTTAACTAAGATCGATATTCTGTTCATAATACTATACCAAAATGCGATAAAAAAAGATTATTTACAATTGCTAGCATTATTCTCTCCGCAAGTCGAAAAAAAACGAACTGAAATGATTTGACCAGACTCGAAACCAGCCAGACTATAATCTATATAAATTGACTGTTATTGATCTGTTCATTGTTTTGTGTTTTTTGTGTTTCTGTTCGATAAACTTCAATCAACTGTTATTGAATCATTCAAACTTTTTAAATCAACTTTTATTGAACCATTCGTTTTTTTTGTTTCCGTTTGATAATTTTAAACGACACATTGATTTTTATTGTTATTTGTAATTACAGGGTTTTTTTTAAAAAGTGGCAGTGCTCATTGTATGGATACAGGCATTACACAAATCGGCGGGTGGGCATTGTGGGGACAACTTGACAAGCAGAATACAGAGAGCGATCCAACATCCAGGTTGGGCTGACAATGGGTCAGGCAGAAGTACAATAGTCCAGGAAACTTGAAGCTGAGCATGCGAAAGCAGGTATGCAGTCGAGAGGGAATGGGGAGGAGACCGGTGGTCTGTCACTTAGTTTGTGCCAGGCATATCATTGGCCCTCTTTTTGGCCTTCCTCTGCGGAGATATGAGTGCCAGTGGGTCTGGTGAGGTTGAAATGAGAACCTACCACTGTGGCCTGAGCGTTGCACTGTTCCTTCTTGAAAGGCTTAAGGAGCATCAGGGTGCTATATTCCGTTGAGAAATTTATCTGAGCGAATGTACCTCTTTGTCTGCATCAGTAAGGGACTTGAAGTATACGTCAAACTCCAAAAGGAGGCCCTGTCCCCCAGGTTGTTCTTCGTTCCAGTGACACATACAGATATTTCTGGGATGGAAATCAGTGTTGTACTATATCCGAAGCGACTGGTATGAGGCATACCTCATAGTGTTCCCCTCTGTATGGCCAAGACGTTCAACACTTTCTGTCGCTTGTTTGTTGACGATGACGTGTTGCTACCTTCACTGGCAGGCTTTCTCTTCTTGCCTATTTTGGCCGGAACATGCGAGTTGGGGGGAGTGTCAGGAAGAGGTCTGGTGTTGTGACCAACGCAGCTGGGGTCGGTGCCATTTGACATTGTGGTTCCGTGCGTTGCTGGGGCCAGAATTGGAGTTTCATTGTCCACCGCATCAGACGATGGTTTCTTGGGTGCACCCATTTTTAGCTTGACTTGGAATCCAGTTGTCATAGCTGGTGTTGTATTGTTTGCGGGCTTTACTGTATTGCTGGTGCCCACAGAAGGGATGGGTGAGGTGGACGGCATGGGAGCACTGTGATTGGTCTTGTGTGAGCTATGGCCAGCTTCATAGAGAGAAAAAAATTACAACGGATCAATGAGGGCCGATGTTGTTGAAGTGCGTGTGCCTGTGGACTGGGAAGGGATCCGTATAACCAAATGAGATGATGAGCTAAGCAGGCGAGACTTACTGGACCCATTGGCAACGTGGGAGTACCCTGTGTCCCCCCTGTGGTGGGGCCATCTGCCTCAGAGCTGGTGGTCTTGTTGCCATTCTCGGTGTGCTGCTCTGAGTCTCTTGCATTGGGATTGTCATTCTCAGCATCTGAATCAGGATCATCGTTGTTCTTGGCATGTTCACTGGGATCGTCGTTGCTATCCTCTGAGTGGTGTTCTTCTGCATTGGGATCGTCGTGATCATGATCTTCGTCCTGCAAACTGTCGTGTGACTTCATGCGTATAAGCTTGGGATCCTCAAGGGCTTGTTTTTGGAGGTCACTCTTGTCTTTGTCTTTGTGTGCGCTGGGGTTGGAGTCCTTGACTGAATCAGTGGAATCCTTGTCCATCTTGACTGGTAGGTGTTGGTTTTGATACCAAGAGGGGTAGGACTTAGTTGACCATTCTCAGAGCTTCCATTCTCCATCAACGCAGAGAAGCAGGAATTTGTGGGCCTTGTCAGCAAGGATCGTCCAGGAGAAGTAGTCCCACACCTTCAATGATATCTTGCTGAATGTCTCTGGAGCCAGTCCATTCTTGTTCAGGGTGCGCCACAGCATTCGCGCTTTCCTACTCATCTCTGCGATCACGGATTTGTCAACTGGGGTGCCATCCTGGTTCTCGAGGTAAAAGTGGGATGAGTGGTCTTCCTCGTCCTCACCAACACGAGGTGGACGCCCTGGCTTCTGCTTGGCTTGCACTGAGGTTGCATTACCATCAGTCTCTCCTCGATTTTGTTTCGGGCCGCTCGGCGGTATTCTTTCCTCAGCCAGTAAATGACTCCTGTGTTATCAGTTCAAATTCTAAGCACTTGCTTTGGTGGGAGATCCAGGATCTCCTGTGTGATATTCAAGAATCCACCACTAGCACCTCCTTGTCTGTTGTGATAATCCTTGGCGAAGAGCCCAAGTGCTTCCCTGGATGGCACATGTCACGCATATATCTCGACATCTCATGTGAATACACTTGAGCGTCTTGACTTCCACATTCAAGTGGTTGTTCTCTTTAGTCAAGTGGTTGTTCTCTTTGGTCTTGCTAGTGAGTGTTTCTTGGAGTTTCTCGATCTCCATGGCTCTCTGGTCGGTGATCATCTTAACGCGAATAAAATGTCTGTTGACTTCAAGTGCCTTCGCTGAGGCGTTTGAGATTACTTTTGAGAGATCAGGAGACTAAAATGAACCATCAGTAAGGTGTGTAGGATGCCCAGGGGAAGATGCACATAGCCTCCATGTGTGTTAGAACTGGGATTGGCAGTACCAAACTGCCATTGGCCATGAGAATCATACGGGGTATTTCCCTGGTCCCTGGTCAGTGTAGGGTCTATGTTATCCAGGAAAAAGGACACCATGGTGGGTGTAAAAAAAAAAAGAGGGGACAGATTCCAATATGCGCACACACGGTGAGTTTGGCCTTTTTGGTCTTTCTTGAATAAATAGTCCAAGTCGGGACATCACAGCTCTTATCACAATTCCCCTTCACTAGATTCACTTTCCACTTGTACGATGTGCTCACAGACAGACACACCAACCAAGCCTGTGACTCGTTTTCCAACCCTCGAAGAAGGTCTGGCCGTGCAGACTCTGCATGAGGCCACACTACAAGAACTCATAAACACGAGGAACTACCCGCTTTTGCACATTATACAAGAGCACAATCAAACTCATGCGTAAAGGTATTTCTTTTGTCGGGTTTGAACTTCACAATATACTGACTTGGCCTACTGGAGAAACGAACTGCGTGGCACTGACATTGAGTTCCCTGAGTATGACTACATCACCCCACTTGGCAAAGAGTGTACACTGCTGTATATGGCCATGTGGGTTGATAATGAGTGCTGTGTCCTCCCATTCTGTGGGGTTAGTGTCACGATCACAGATCGTGCCATCGTTGGCCCATTGATTGTTTTCTATTATTACTTCTGACTTCTGGAAATCAGTCTCGGAATATGTTTCAGATATGTTTCTCTTAGATTTCCTGCCAGCACATCATACCTGCTGGCACTTACGCGTCCCCCAAAAATAGTACAGAAAATACATAGTTGTAAGGTATATAAAGAGCTTGTAGTATACCCTGTATTCTCCATTCGAGTCTTTGAATCATATAGCCCAACTTCTCCCTTCTCCCTTGCCTTGTCCCTTGCCCTCTTCCCTGCAGTGAGCAGGCCACCGCTCTCGCGCTTAGTCAGCGACCTGGCCCGTTTGGCCCGCCCAGAGTCCCTTGGACTGTAAATGCAGACAATCCGGGTGATTGTAATAGTTAGGCCTTGGAATCCGTGGATGGTGTATCCTGTTGATGTGAGTACTTCGTTCTGTAGACCTTCCTTGATGCAATATGCCATACACAGAGGCGTCGGTTTGATGCCAGCACCCAAACTGAAGATGCCGACACTACTCTGGTGTATATCGACACACCTGATTCTAAGTCACGCTCGTATGCTCAGGTTGTTTTGGACGATTCTCAGGCTATCAATGTGAGTACTACTTTGTTCTATGAATCCTCTGTGGTTTAATATGCTATAAAGAGATGTCAGTTTGATCCCAGCACTCAAACTAAGGACACTGATATGACCCTGGTGGGGAATGACCCACTGGCATCTGACTCCAAGTTATGCTCTGAGGCTCAGGTTACCTTAGACGATGGCAAAGGACCTTGCAAGGAACACACCTTACACAAGGATAAGAAAAGGAAGGTTTCGAATTAGGCATGCACATGCTTACAGATGCACCTGGATTACTTATTGTTGTCATCAATCAACCCTCTCTGTTTGTCTTCAACTCTCTTGCTGCTGGAGATTTAGAGCTCGATTCCCTCCTGGGCGCTCTGTAGCCCGATCAATCATTCAAGTTGCAGCCATTGGGAGCTCTCGGCTAGTCCTCTTGGCCATGTGATTTTGAGTCTATCCCCACATTTGCTGCCGATATTGTCCCGCTGATTCAGCCAGACTGCCAGAGTCGTCCTTGTTGTCACCCTGTGAATCCATCCTCCTTCTCGCCCCACTCAGGGTCTCACAAAACTTGTTGATGTCATCCCATTCATCTCTGCTACGACAACAGTTTGGAGTCATGTTGTTTGGCTTGGATTTCGTCCTTCTCAAGACCACACTGCCCTTTCCTCGTTCCACCACTCACCCCCACTGTTACTATCTAGTTTTGGCTTTGCTCAGTTCATCTTCACGCTCAGTCTTGTTGCAATCACGGCCCATGTTTCAGCACCCTTTACCATCTTGTCGAGCATTACCACCCACGCAAGTTCTAGAGCAAGATGGAAGATGTTGCCAGCAGTCAGAATAGCTTCAAGACATGCAACATTGTTGTGCAGCAACTCCGGTTCGGGCAGTACACGGACCACGGTTCATATTCGATTGGGGAGGGTAAGCTCTAGCGTTAGAACCAGCACATGGAGACTCTGCGGCGATGCTTGCCAGCGAAAGCTGATGACATGTAATGGCCTCATCACACATTTCACACTAGATCTGACACGGGACGTTTACAAGCGCAAGTCGATGACATGCAGCGACTCCATCTCCACGCACGACACCATCCTGCTCTTCTGTTACGACAGGTGGGGACGCGGCCCCCGATACCCC
>JAKELI010000882.1:0-17783 GCA_021525025.1 Lactarius hengduanensis | reverse complement strand
GTAGAGAGTGCTGATACTTTGGACCACGGAGGCGCTCATTTCTACATTCCGCGAGAATGGAACATAGAAAATGCGTCTATCAGCGAGATCAGAAAGTCTGCTGAGTAGTAATTGGTACATCTGGTTGGATAGTGGTTTGAGGGTCACGATTCTTGCAAGGTTGGAACCATCGGCTAAGGTCGCGGCAACGAGAGGTACAATCACGGACGACTTTCCCTCTCCCATGTTAAGCTGAAATGATGCGCTTCGCTGACACGTGGGAAATATCATCTCGCGTGCAATTGCTAGTTGCAGCGGACGCGCCAAAAAGTTCGCGTCTATCTGAAAGCGCTACTTGTCAGTGCCAGGCTTGATAAGTTTACAGGGAAATTAACTAACCTGTATCAGAAGCCAGTCAGGAGAGCAAGCCGCGGCTACATCCTCGCAAACTGTTTCCGCCTCCCGGAGGAGTTCCTCGTCTTGGCGTCTCGACGAAAGCTCAAGCAGACGCTGAGATTGTTGATACCTGAGGAACGCTACTGCATAACGAGTGATGGCAAGTTCCCAATGCTCGGTCAGCGTGTGGACGCGATTCCTCAGGCTGGACAGCTCTCGTAGGATGGATCGCGGCGTAATTCGAGGCCAAAGACCCGAGACGCTGACGACATTTTCCAGTTTCTGAGATGGTGCAAGGGCCTCTGAAAACTCAGAAAATATTGCGTCCTTCTTTTTAGAGCACAAGTCGCGATATTGGAGCAAAGCCTCCTGAGGAGGAACGCCGCGCTGAATGAGGAAAGAAGCCCTTTTTTCCAGCAAGTCACGGTAACTCTTGTCCAGGTCTTCTCCATAGAGTTGTAATAACGACCTCCGAGAGCGTCGAAGTTCTTGAATAAGGGAACTAAGACCATCTTCCCTGGTTGGTCGTGGGTTGCTTTCAGTCACTATCCTCACTGTGGGAGGTATAGCGCCGCCGGACGAAGACCGTTCGTGAGTAGTAGGTAGCGGTAGGAAATTAGCTCGAGACATTAGGAGTTCACGAAGTGAAGGAGATGACGCTTTTGGTGGTCTAGCGTTATGCTGGGGAGAAAACACGTAGGGTGCAACAGGGGGAATACTGGTTCCGTAAAGGTTCAATACGGCTTGAAGACGACGTATGTGGTCCCTGAAGTCAATATTCCGGGAAATAGATTGTAGGTAAGCCTCGACACTTTCTCTGCACCTTTGTGTGTCGAACCAGTCGTGTGGAAGATTGCACCATGCCTCGGGCCACCGTTCAACTGTTGACTGCGCCGCCTCTGACGCCATTTCGCTAATGGACTTGTCGTATTCCTGCCTTCGTTGTTTCCTAGCAGCATTCTTGACGTTCCCGGGGGTCGCTCGGACCTCCATAGTTTGCGCAGGGGTTCGCTCCATGGGAAGAGCAAACCGAGATATTACATTCGCTAACCGTGCACGGTCCGGATATGTGCCGTCTGAAAGTTCATAGTGAGACGGCGGAGGACGTGTAAGACCGCGGAGTCTTGTGTCCGTCGCAAAAATTAGAATAAGTGGGATGATATCCGCGTAGTCTGTCCCGCTGAAGCTAGCCGCAGAAAGGCTGAATGCCAACCTGATCTTGGAGTCTTGAGGATCGCAATTTAACGCCTCCTGACAAATGTCGTAAATTTCGAGCCAATCCTTCGTGGCGTTGAAAGTAAGCCAGTATCGACTATATCGCAGGGAAATCGCCTCTTCGGCTGGGCCAAGTAATTTCCATGACTGCATCACGTCCCACAACTTAAGAAAATTGCGAGAAAGACAGGGACGATCGTTCCAGACAGACCACGACATCTGGTAGGCAGCATGCTCAGCGCCTCGCCCATCAGCTCCATCCCTTGACTTGTAGACGACGTCCTCCGAAATCGAAGAAACGGAGTGTCTTAGGCTTTGTAAGTCATGTAGGTAATACACTTTGTTACGAGAGGCTGTCCGGGTTAACAAGGACACTTCTCGAGGAGGAATATCGAAGACGACAGGATTGTCATAGAGTGCCTCCATTGCACGTGCATGATCGAGAATCGGGAGCACAGATAAGTGAAAGTCATGGTGCTGTGAGAGAACAGGAGGGATATTCCATTCCACCGTAACCATAGACTTCAGATGTGGCGGATAATACACTCTGATCGGTGTCAAGTCGCCAATCAAGTCCAAGAGCTTTGCTTCATCCTTGCCTAGTCTTTGGAACGACAGAAAAGTGGCGCTTTGCAACATATTGAGGGATTCTTCGGTCCCAGTGTGTCCAAGTAATGGGTCGGGAAGGCAATGGCTTGTAAGCGCATGCAAATAACATTGGTATAGCTTGCTATGCAGGCTCACGTTTCCAGTGAGACGTCCTAGATCGGTGTCGATGGTGTACTCGTGCCAGTGTACATGCCGCGCCATTCCCGTCTTTATGGAAACACTGGCAAAGTCGCCATCCAAGCCAAACACAACATCTCCCTGTGGAATAATGACCCGTCGCGGCATCTCTGAAGACCCGCTGCTCGCGCGCAAGACGAGTTGATTTTTGAGCCCAAACATCGTGCCGCAAGACTGAAATCCATCAATTACATAGCCCGGCATGCTTCGGCACTCCAATCCCGAGTTCTGATTGACGAAGAATACGAGATGCAGTCGACTGAGGGAAGCTTCCAGTGCGTGATTTGTGCACGTGACGATAATGTGCTCCGGAGATTCGAGTGGAGAAAGTAAGCGAGATATCATTTGAAATGTGGCGGAACGAATGTCGATCAGATCTGCTGGGGCAGCGCCATCTCCAGAAATCTTGCGGAACAAGGTCGGGGTGTCATCGATATGGACAGTGAGTCGCCAATTAGACGGATCTGAGGCCCAAGGGGATCCAACGGGGCGGAATTCGACTTCTCCGGTGCGAAGGTCGAGCCAATGTACATAGTCATCCACGAAAGCCCTCGGGAAGTCGTCAACAAATATTGCGCGTGGGACAAACTGTAAGAGTCGAGGATCTTCCTGTCGCCGAGCTTGCAGAATTAGATCTCCATTACGTAGCGAAAAGTATATCTTTACTCGAATTAGCCGTTTCCCAACGACGTCGAATGTCCATCACCTACCTGGTAGCCAGAGACGTTCGATCGAGTCATAAACTCCATCCAGGGGATGTCAGCAGGAACTACGTCGAGAATTCGCTGAAAAGAGCACAATTGCACGTGTGAATAAGCGTGAATCAGGATAACGAAAATACTTACTGCTCCTAGGACGCTTGCGTACGTTGAATGTCCTATAATCTCTTGCGGCAGTCTTCCAAGGGGCTTCCCACCAATCAGCAATTGCCCAGTCAACAGATTATAATGGACCTCATGTCCACCTTCCTCGATACAGGAAACCCATCGTGAGTTAGGACTGGGAAGCACACGCCAATTTGAAGAGGTCTGCCGACGGAACCCGGGCCATAAACTTGCGAGGCCCTGATCGAAGCCCGATGGGTTAGACTGCACGCATTCGCGGAGAGATGGCTCGAGAAAATGAAGGAGACGGCGATGTCGATTGAGAAGCCGATTGAGATAACGAGAGTGGTCGTCTTCGAGGATGGACGGGATGTTGTCATGTACAATTACTGCGCAATGCACAGCTATGGTGATATCGTCATCGCTAGCAAGCGTCCAAGGGATGTGCTCGAGGCAAACATCATAGGTAGAGAAACACGTCGCAGCCAGTGTGCAGAGTCGTCGACGTGAGTTGGTGCGCGACGTTTCATCTTCAATCATATCTAACTTCGAACCAAGCTCGACAATCCACTTATGTGCTACGCCCCGTGCCCTCCGGAGCAGTGCATACGCTCGTCGACGAATATCGCGATCGCGAGTAGAAGATAGGAGGCGGCTGGTGATAAGAGCTACAAACCATTAAACTAAAGGCGACATGTAGCGAAGATTGGACTTTAACATACCAATAGTCCTGACGGTGACTTCCTCTAGCCAGTTGGATTCTATCCTTCCAAGGAGGTCCTCTAGTTCGCGTACGAGCGTCCATCCGAAGCTGGGAATGCCAAGGTCAGTGTGCCACTCGCGTACACCGTCTGACAATGGGCCAAGATGCCAGGCCGCTTGAGTGATCAGCGTATGTACCCCCTCGCGGCGAAACGAGAGTGAGGGCGACGATAGTTCTCTTGCTATGTTCAGCCATTGTAAACGTGGCCCGCTGCGCAACCCAGAAAATGACAAGTACTCATGAGGGGTCAGCTCCGAGGGGCAGTCAGCTTGACCAGCGATCACCTCATTAGAAGTATGGTGGGTTCTACAAACAAAGGGATGGATTTTGCTGTACGGAGATGACGCGGGGATAGGAGGTGTGCAGAAATTTGCGACGGTAGACCCAAGAAAAGGCCATGCTGCCCAAGATTTGGCCTTACGGTCATAAAATTTGAAGGACAGCCCATTGTTGAGCAGAACATCAGAATCATCGGCAGGAATTTGAACCATCCTGTAGTGTGTTTGGTCCCCGAACGATTTCGTGGTAGAGCCAATTGTGATTCGATGGTACTCGTGACGCACCGCCCATTGTGTTAGACCAGAGAAGGTATCTAAGAGAAGCTTTGGTTGGTCAGCGCTGTCAGGAGCGTTGGGCATCCCGATGTCGCAGAGGATCTTGTAGGTTATCTCGCGCCATGTGGAAAACGCACGTGGTGGAGAAAGCTCGAAAATTACCAATTGTGCCTGTACCGTCGCCTGCGGCAGGGGCCATTCATGGACACCGATCTTCAGTTTATAGGCCGCTTTATATGTTTGACACCTTTGGCACCATTCTTTCCGATGAGTCGAGTTCCCATTATCCTCCAAGTAAGTGTGATCCATCTCTGCGGCCATATACTTAAGTAATTGCCATTGCCCATTCAGTGAGTCGAGTTCAGCACGCTTCAGATTTCGCTCTTCCCGAGCATGTTGGGTGATTTCAACCTCGAGTTGTTGTAACAATTGAGAAGTACGAAAATACTGCACGCCGAATGACGATTCGGTGTCTTTGTCTGAGAAGATGGACGTCTTGCAGGAAGAGTCCTGATGCCGCCGTAAAATATACTCTTCAATGAGCGTGGCACGTTGCAGGGAGCTGGAGCGATGAAGGAGTAAAGGATGAAGGAAATCTCTAGGAATTTCTGGTGAATAAAACGTCAGGAGAGGACATTGCCGGGTGGTTAGCTTGTCCAGAGCCATCCAAAGACCCATGACTGTTAATATCATCACTGAGTTATCCTCCGGATTAGCACCGTAGGTATCCCTCGCGATATCGAAATACTGCTCGATGTAGGACGCGACCACATCCGGGGCATTCTCGTCGTGCTGATGGGCGTCGACCCAATGATCCAGATATCTCTCGACAGACGACTCGAAGTCCGCGAGAGCAGTGCGCTTGTCCTCCGCGACAGCCGCCGCAAGATGGCCGTCCGCAAGGTGACCAAAGTCTAACGTACTTGCGAGACGTGGCTGATGAGAAGGGTTAAACGACTTCGACGAGTAGCTGTGAAATGTCGAATGAAGTGCATTCATGAGGAATGGACGCGAATTGTTGAGAGTGATTGCGACATCGCTGACGACATCTAGCTGCTCGGGGTGCCACGCCAGAAAAGCCGATCGGCTCTTCTGAAAACTCGACCACCGATTCTGGAGAAGTGTCCCCGTATTTTTCGCGGCGTGGTACACAGCTTGATAGACCCCGTCCGAAACAGCGGGACCCAACTTTGAGAGACGACGTGCGATCTTGACCCTCATTAAGTAGAGTATTTCACTCGGAAAGTTTCTTTGGATGCAGATATTGAGGATGTACGTGTGGAAAACGAGCATAAACGATTTGTACATGTTGCTGTCCAGAGAGGTTTGGAGGGCCACCCTGATGACTAGCCATAACGGGGATCGGCGCCAAGGTTTGTAAGCGTCTTTCCAAAGAACTTCGTCCGCTATCCGTTTCGTGATACGATCTACGGAGGCTGGTTGACCGAAACCTCTGAGAATTCCCACTAATAGTTCGGTTATATACTTTGGGTGAGCGCTCTCACGAACTTCGCGTACCGCGGATCCCGCCTTGACCGCAGTTGCAGTGGAATCCAACACGTCGGCATCCATTTGAATGAGAAAGGATGCAAGTTCTTGAAGAAAATATCTATTGGAAAAGAGCTCGGCGGGGACCTGGACCGCTGGTCCGGGATAGGAGCAAAGCAACTTTCCGTTGGTGGACGTGACGACGCTGGCTTGCGGAGAAACTTCGAACATCTCTATTCGAACATGGTCGACAAGCACGCGAACGAGGACAGCAGCATTCTGAGCTCGAACATGCATAACGAAAACATCTGAAAGTGAAGGTGAACGATGACACAACGGCCCGGTACGTGGGAACTCGAGCGCACCTCCCACATCAAGCCCCGACAAAGCGCCTGCGAGTTCCGCTTCTACCAGTGGTTCCCTCACAGTCCGGTAGATATATCCCATCATATTTATCATGTGAGCCCATGACGACCGCTGAAGGGGTGAGAGGCCCTGGGAGAAAACTCGAGCAACTTGTATGAGGATGTAGCACAAGGACACGTTGGTTTCGCGTTCAGCTTTCTCTGTCAGGGCTTCTTGAGGAAGCTTCGGGGGTAAAAAAACGTGCTCAACAACAGAGAGCAAGACTTCAGAACCAATGTCAGTTATACGGAGACTCATTTCGTTGGGAGGAGGGACAGTCAATGTGGCACCTTGAAACCTTTGAGCCCGCCACCATAACTTGAAGCGCCGTGGCGTAACTCGTGCACATGACCGGCATCATATGACTATGCCAAGCCTTGGCCCTCATTCGGACCCCCCTCAATTGGACACCTTCAATTTCTCCAAGTCACTCATTTCTATACATTTAAGGCCGAATGTCTTCGGTTGCAGGTTTCGACCTTAACTTTGCGTGGATGAGTGGGTAAGTGGCCTTTCACCTATGGTGCTATTTCCCCAAGCAATTGGCTCTTGAATTGGCTGGTTGGGTGCGGAAACGTAACCTCTACTATCTCAAAATAACCGTTCCAGCATCCTGCGGAAGCTAGGCGTTCCGAGACCCGTGACCTGCGTAGCCCAGGGTCATCCAACGTCGAAAGTAAAGAAGTATCAAGTCCGGTGGAACGCACAGGATCCCACCCAGCGATAGCGGAGAATCCCTCCATGCCGCAGCCCTGATTCGAGCCCTCCGTGATGTCGTTGAGAGCTGCGAGGCCCCTTCCGTACAGCCAAGGGTTGAGGAAGCCGAGCGGGTTCTGGCCTGTCGAAATCCGCCAGTCATTAAGCAGCGAGATTATGCCGGCCACAACCTGTAGATTGGCAGTCAGCTGGGCGGCCAAGGATGACCCGAATCAGAGGTGGGAGGATAGGGACACACGGGTGTCGCTGCACTTGTGCCACTTTCCCTTTGCTCTTCGCCGTTCAAAAAAATCTGGAAATTGGCGGATTGTGCAGCGATATCGGGGATGCCGCGGCCAGAAGCACTGCACCAAGTACAAATTACGAACGGGTTAGATCAGGTCACAGAAGCGAACATACTTGTAAAGGCCCTGATGCCGGCTCCCGAGGTTCTGGAGGAAGGGGGGCACGGCCTGCCTCTGGTAAGGGGGGCGCACAAAGTGGTCCGAGAAGCCGCCGCCGGAGAACCATGTTGCGACCTCCGGCTCGTAGTTTGTCGTTCCGCCGACGACGGTGACATAAGGACCTGAAAATGCGTGGCGATGCGGTGAGCTTCCTGGACCTGCACTCGTGTAATACGTCCAATCCGAGAGAAATCGACACGTACAGTGTGCGGGAAATCTAGGTATGAACCGGACCACGCCGTTCTCGTTCACGCAATCCCCCCCCCCAATGCCGTCGTTACCACTCGAGACCAGGACGCTTATGCCATACGTACCGAGCGTCGCGAAGCAGTTGCACACAAAAGATGTATATTCCCTCGGGAGGCCACTTTCTTCAGCCCCGTACGATAAGCTGATCGTCTGAGGAATGTCCATCTGGTTGAGGATGTATTCGAGCCAGGTGAGGTAATAGTCAGCAGTGCCCGACGGCCCTTGGCCGGTACTGTAGAAGATGTGGGGGGTTGGATACGCCATGGCCTCAGCGTACTGGATGTCCGTATTTGCCTCTTTGTGTGGGTCGGCCGGGTTGTTCCCCCCGCCTTGGATCTCGTCGACCCTGAACGTCGCGTCATCTGCATCTTCGCGGTATTTGCGCATGAACGCCAACAGGTCCGCCGGGCTAGGATAGTCCCCTAAAAACCCCACAACCCCGAGCACATTCTCGCCCATCGCAGTGGGTATATAGGCTACCGTGTCGTACAGCCAGCGCAGGAACGGCGGCGTGACGTAATCGATTTGCTTGCGGCTTGATAGCATCGTCGCGGGCTCTCCCGATGCCAACTTCACTAGTCCCGCTGTTTCCCTGCTAGAGTGAATCCGCGGTGTCTGCCATTGCGTGGGTGGGGAGATAAAGGACGTCGTGGGCGCCACAATCAACACGTGCCAGTGCAGTGCTCTGGGAAGCGAATAACGGACTGTGCGGACAATGGTCTCACCACTCTCGACATGCCTGTAGAGCTGATACGAAGCGCCGATGATGGTGTTGGCTTGGGTCACAGAAACGCCTTTGAGCTTCAATGTATTGCCGCCGTGTGTCCTAGAAACGGATGAGGAAGAGATGCCGTGGTGTTCGAACCAGGAATTCACAAGCTCGAGCGTCTCTGGACGCGGTGCGACAAGGTCAGCCACCTGCTCTTTCGTCAGGTGTGCACCATATCTGCATAGGAACAGTAGCACTCGTGGGGACATGCGTCAGCGGAGGAATTGTGGTGGACCTGCCTTGGATGCCCAGGTTCACTGACCTCGTAGAGTGCGTCGACCAAGGCGTTCTCACGCTGGGGTTTGAGAGCAATGTAAAGGTCGATTGTGGTGTCAGAAGGAGGCTGGCCCAAGGACACCCAATTCTTCGGGACGGCATCCCAGGAGTGCTTGATGTATATGTCGTCCCAATGTGGTGAGAGGGGTTTCGCAAGGCCGCCAACTTGAAGGAGACCGAGACCAGTGGCAAGGACGGAGAGCACAAATATACAATGATAGTGCATGATTGCGGGAGTTGGCGAGATGGCGTCTGCGACACAATGAGTTTGTGAGGTGGCCTGAAGTCCAAAGTGCCGAAATGGTTGGAGCAGTGTGAGAGCTTTTATGATGCATTTTTACGCGAGAACAGAACCCTAGATCTGCGCGCCGAGATAAGGCAAATACGACCGAGGTCCGAGGCTGGGCTGTGATGAAACGACTGGATGGGATTGTACAGGGATGAAGCTCTGACCAATAACACTGCGTGGGCTATCTGTGGCAAGTTCGAATCTGGTCAAGGGTACGCGATCGCCGCTCGAGTAAGGGGCGTGCCTACTGATGAGGTTGGGTCCGGGAAAGCTGCTGGAAAAGTTTTGTTGCCGAGCACTTATTGCTACTCGCAGTGTAGCGAGCAACTGTTCTAGTAGGTCTGGCCAGTCTGCCGGAGCGACGAAGGAGCGGCGGCATAGAGCGTAGTCTTGGAGACGTATCGCTAAATAACCAGCTCGGAAAATGAGGGAGTAGTCCCGGCCTGAACCGTCCGAGACTCTGAGTCTGTTGACCTTCTCTCGCGTGTCGGCATTCAGCGACTATTTGTTATCAAACACCTTTCTCGGGTGTATGACCCACATCATGATGTTGGCCTGCCTGAGCTCAATATCGACCCGCCATCCTCCGTGCTAGCAGTGGGTCACCACACCATGTTACGAAGGAACACGATATCATCGACCTCAGTCTCGGAACTTTATCTCAGGCGTAGCGGTTTGTGGTCGGGCCCGGCCTGAAAGCCCGCCTTTAGGCCCGTCCCCTGGGAGCTTACCGGTTGGGCCTGGGAATTAGGGGAACTGGGACTGTGTTCATCAGCCTTGACGTCTTAGGCCCTCGGCTTTGTCTCAAACTACTAGAGAGCCCTCCACAATCCGCAAAATATAGAAAAGATCAGTTTATTGGATAGTACGTAGACTTGGGACCTTGCATAGGACCTACTCCCGTCATTGTCCCTACCACTGCTATTGTGACTTCCCGCTGTCGCTAATGTAGCACACGAGCAAGAATGTACCATCTACGTTTGTCTGAAAAAGGAAGATGTAAACGGTACCATTCTGTGCACGGGCGTATACCACACTGTACCCGGGAAATTAACATGAAAGACTTGTAAAAAATACCTGATAGAGCATAACGCATGGCGGTAGGACTCAAAGCCTCCCTGAAATATCTAGTGTTTGAAATTCTTCATAACGAAATATTTTATATCCGATTCTGTGAGAAAGTTAAGTATTTTCTTCTCTGCACTCAGAATTGAATGTGATGGTAGCTTATTGATGCGGGTACGACACAAAGTGACTGACAAATAATAGATGTGTGGGCACCAATGTCAAATGATGGCCAGAAAGAAACAAAAGTACGAGTACGGCACCTAATGAAGCCCTTGGGCGCCAATAACGACACCACCCACATCATATTTCCCTACCAAGACGCTTTTTGGATGCCCGGGAGCTCTCCGCGAGTATCTTCATCCGAAACTGGTACTGTCCAAACCAAATCCCCCCGTGTCAGCAATCAAAGCTCAGAAACTGACCCCCACGCACACGACATAGCCCAAACTCGCCGATCACTCCGCGCCCACGCCCGGTGACGGTGCACCCGTTCTTAACCGTGGTCGGCCGCGTGTAACGCCCAAAAGTGTTGAGCTGCAGCTGCGCGCGGTAACGCACTTGGGCGGAAAGGGCCTGGTTGCGGGCGACGTAAAAATATGCGCGACGCGCGATCTCGTTGTCGAAGACACCCTGTCGTGCCTTGATGTCGCGCAGGATGTTTCGAATTCGGTCGGGGAAGCATGAAAGGAGATATGTGGAGGTACAAACACGTCACAACAGCGGATTTCGACGTCTACAGGCAGGCGTCCACAAAACACACAAAGCCTAGGATAAGAAGTCCATTATCTTCTTCTGAAGATTCTTCTGAGATCGACAGCACGATCTGCGGTGGGTGACCGTGATCAGGGGACGTTAATGGGCAGTGAGGACGGTGGTGTTATACCAAAGTTGGTACTTTCAGAAAAAGTGGAATGGCGTCCTCGAGCATTGGTCTTGCCTGTGTGGTCGAGAGTATCCTTGCTATGGCTGTGAGTGGGGGGTCTGGCAACCGTGATAAGGCATCAGCCGCGCAGTTTTTTTCTCCGGGAAGGTAGTGGGTTGTCACGTCATACTGCGACAACATTTCCATCCGGCGTGCCTATCGTCGGGAGAGATCGCGCTGGGTGTTGAAGTGTTCTAACGTGCAGTGGTCAGTCCAGACCTCGACGCTGTGTCCGAGGAGTTCCGAGCACCATTTTTCTAGTGCGCGGACAATTGCTAATAGCTCCTTCTCGTGGACGGGATGGGTTAGTTCTGCCCCTTTGAAGGACTCGGAGCGGGACTCGTACGCAACTGGTCGAGCCGTTTCGTACGAGGTGCGTGCCGAACGCCAGAATGGCGCCTGAGCCGGTGTCGCTGGCGTCTGTGACGAAAATCTTGTGTCCCGGCATCAGGAAGGGGTCTACTATAGTAGTCAGACAGTCCTTTGATGTTACCAGATCTTTTATTCCATCGAAGGCGGTCTCTGGTGTCTGTCGGTCCACTGCGGGAAAACGCACTCTTTTCTGGTGAGCTCATCGAGTGCCATCGTGAACTCTGCGAGTTTCGGGAGGAAATCCGCGATGTATCTTACGAGTCCGAGGAAGCCACGCATTTATTTTGCGGATGTCGGGCGGGGCCACTGGCAGTTTTTGACCCTGTCTGCCTTTCCCTCGTCCGCTTCAATGCCTTTTGGTGATATGCGATGTCCGAGGAAGCGTATTTCGGTGCTGAACGGCTTCGTTTTCTTTGGGTTGCAGTATAGCTTGTTCCCACCAGGGGCCCGCAAGATTGTCCTGAGGTTTCTTTCGTGCTCGTCCAGGGATTTGGACCAGATCGCGACGCCGTCTATGTAGACATGACAGATCCAAGATCCACGGTCGAAGTGCCTCGGTCACTCGTCGCTGGTGCATCGCCGAGGCGTTCTTAATGCCCATCGGCATTACCACACATTCGTAGAGGCCCCAGGGTGTGTTTGCCGCTGTCAGGCCAACACCTTCCTCATGCATCCGGGTTTAGAAGAAGCTGTTAGTCATGTCAATCGATCCGAAGATGGACCCACAGGCTATGCCCGGCGTACAGGGGCCCTGCCAGTGCTAGTATTTCGTTGACCCGGGGGATTAGGAAGCTATCCGTTATCAGGTTTGTATTCAGTTGACGGTAGTCGTTTACCCATCGCGGGAGAACGGTGGGGTCAGCTTTATGAAAGCGGTCGGATCCTCCCGGTAGCAGCACGTGCCAGGACTCTTTCCCCTATCGTGGGCACTCAGGCTCCCTGAGTCTGATGCGTGCGCGAGGCTCGTCTGGAAGTTCGTTTATATGGGGAACTGGTTGGAAAACTTGTGCGAATTCTGTTCGCATCTCTGCGTCTTTTGCAGCATGTGTTGATCCACTCGCGGATCAACGCCAGTAGGTCGGGTGATTGTTCGGGGCAAGGTTCGGGGTCTCTTTTCGCTTTTCATGGCCTAGGAGGTATGATTGTGTCATGGAGGTTACAATACACTTTCGTCTCGCGTAGAAACGATCTCGTTACGTGTAAGAAAAGGAAGTCCAAAAATAATCGGCATGCAAAGCTCAGGCGCTCAGGTGCGATGACCGCATGTAGGGTACTGTACGGGAAACGGAACAACCCATCGCGTGAAGTCACGCGTAGGTAGGTTTTTTTTGCAGAGTCCATGGCAACGTTAACGTTGACGTGCTCGGGCTTCGTTAACGGGATAGTCTGTAATTGGGGTCGTGTGACGAGTTCTGGACGAATGAACACTATGTGTGCGCCGCTATCGATGAGGGCACGGGTGTTCACTGAAAGATCAGCTGCGGGGCTGTTATCCCTGCACTTCCAGATTAAGTGTTCCCCTTTTTGGGGGACACTTACGGAGTTCAGGCTCGAGTCCGTTTCGGAGAGACTGTTGTTGTCACCAATCTGGATGGCATTTGGGGGGAACATAGCGGCTACTAGGTCATTGGATGCTCGCGTCGCTTTCTTCAGCGGCGTCGGCGGTCGCTGCTACTGGGGCGGCGTTGCGGGGTCTACTCTTCGCCAGTTTGGCGCGTAGAGCGTCCTGCAGAGTCAAGGCATTTCAAACAGGTCGAACAACAGGCGATGTTCCTCCAGAATCCTCCTTTGTGAGCTTGGGAGGGAAGGTGTTCGTCATTGTATGTTCAAACAGTGTAACGGTGTTTGAAAAGGGGCAAATTTTTTATTGATGACTGCAATCTCGGAATGCAGGAGCGTAACGGACTGGGGCGACGACTAAAAGGGATTCGGTTTGTCATTGTTTGCGGGTCTTCACACGAACACCCGCATTCCGTCTCACCAGCCGCCGTGCGCGCTCGCTCACCTCCTCGTTCTTTGGCGTGACGTTCCTCGCGTGCCTGCTGACCGTCTCCGCATCCAACGTTCTTCCGTTGCCCTGCGCACCCCCAGCGCGGGCGTTTCGCTGATGGTGGCGAGGAGGGCGGACCGCAGAACCGGCGTTTCGCCGTGGTAGAAATGAGGAGCATCATCCGAGCTTGCAGGATCCATAGCGCACGCCGTCGGAGCGAGCCATTCGTGGTGAGCCGCGGCGAGGTTCACAGGCAACTGCATGTGAGAAAATGGCGACTTGGCGGCCTGGAATCTGCGCACGGCGCTGGAAAGTTGCCTGACGAGGTGGGCAGGCCATCGAGTAAGCTAGGCGTGCGCTCGGGCAATTCAGGGCCGCGCGCACGCTTTTGGACGTGGACTTGGCTCCCACGCAGCGACGTTTATGCACGTTCTTGACTGGATTGGGTTCATTGGTGCTCGGGTGCAATCCTCTATCTTGTCTTCTTCGGCGTCACATGCGCAATTCTTGATCACTACTACAGTACTCCACGTATATGGGGCAGCATATCTCACGCCTCACTACTTCTTAGACTTGTATTGACAGAGCGCGCACCAGAGCACTGACAGGAGCTGGGATCGACAGGACCCCGTGGGTTCTTCCCATCCCTCGCCAACCCGCTGCTGAATCCAAGGCCAACGCGCATCAACGCTTGAGCTACCCGCTGGTATCAACCCCGGGAGTTCTCGGCGTAACAAACTGCTCCACTCACCCGCCTTGACAACAGACTCCACCCCATCATCCCACTGGATGATCCGGCTTATATAGGACGAGTCTCATAGGCGCGCATATACTTGATCAATCGCGTGACCACTGGCATATTACTGTACATCATGTGGTGTCTTCCCAACAGTACGCCCCATTACGGTACCACACCCGTTGCTTTTCTCAAACGGGAAACCCCGACTCTTTATCATGCTGAGTACCACGCAGCGGAATATTTATTGAAAAAAACGACGAAATTGAATCATACACGTTGCTGTTAAGAAGCAACAGTATGCTAAGTTACGTGTCGTCAAGGTGTCCGTTGTGTGATAGTTTATGTCAGATGGGGCAATATACGAGCCACAGTGGTGAGCAAAGCGGCCAGTGGGCGAGTTTCCCTTTTGGGCTGAGCAGTGGGTTCACCCGAACACGGCCTCACTTCGCTCCTTCTCATCATGCACCAGCCCTTGTCGAGGCCAAATTCCTCAAACCTGAATGATTTATACCCAAGCCGACCTGACTTTCCTCCAGAGGCCTTTCGACCCGACTCTCGTCCACTAAGACACCCTCGACCACACTCCCACAATCCTTCATCCCAGCTACAACCCCAATATGACCCCGACGATGGCTACGCGACACCCGCAGACCCACGTTCGTCACGGCAGTCTCGCCCCTCGTCTCAGTATCTACCAACACCACCACCACTACCGCCCCAGCACCAGTATTCTCCCCAGATGCAGCCCCAGTATATTGACGACGATGGATCGCCGTCACCCGAGGACGACGATTTTTACCAGAGTGATCAGCCACCGTACAAGCCGGCCTCAGGTCCTCCCCGCTCTATTACCACACAGTCCGTCCGCGCCCACTCGCCGCCCCCCGGGCCCATCCTCGATCATTCTCACCTGCGTCCTGGAAACCAAGCGGCCCTCCTATCCCACGGACGAACACTCGAGCTGTACCGCGCGAATGCCAAAAAGACTCAGGACCCAGACCTTCAGTTCGAGTTTGCCGTCTTCATGGTCGATGCTTCCAAGACGCTTCCCATCCCCGAACTGACGCCGGGCAACGTCATGGACGTCGAAAAGGCAGTCGAAAAGCGGGAAGATCTCATCAAGGAGGCCACTTCGCTCCTCAAGCGCAATGCAGACCGCGGGCACATGCCCTCTCAGTATTTTCTCGCCGACTGCTACGCGAATGGCATTGGGACCCACAAGAACCGCCAAGACTTTGACCGTGCCTTTCCCCTCTTTATCCTCGCCGCCAAGCATGGCCACCCGGATGCGGCGTACCGAGCAGGGACGTGCTGTGAGAACGGCTGGGGCTGCCGGCGTGAGTCGGCGAAAGCAATACAATTTTACCGCAAAGCCGCCGCTTCTTCCCACCCCGGCGCGCTCTACCGCCTCGGCCTCGCTGAGCTCAACGGCGAACTGAGTATGTCGAAACGGCCCAAGGAGGGCGTCAAGTGGCTCAAGCGCTCCGCCGAGCACGCTACTGCGGAATTCCCACACGCGCTGCACGAACTCGCGCTTCTACACGAGCGGGGCATCCACAACGTCGTCTTTGTCGACTTTGAGTACTCCGCCGAGCTCCTTGCGCAGGCGGCGGAACTCGGCTACGCCCCGAGCGCGTACCGCCTTGGCGAGTGCTACGAATACGGCAAGATGGGCTGCCCACAGGACCCCGCGCTGTCCATCCACTATTACGTACGTCCCATGTCCTCTCTTTTTCTTTTTGGCGTGACCGGTTGACGGCACTCGTGCAGAACATCGCCGCGCAGCAAAATCACCGCGATGCGTGCTTTGCGCTGACCGCGTGGTACCTCGTCGGCTCCCCCGGCGTGCTCCCACAATCGGACACCGAGGCGTTCCTCTGGGCCAAGCGCGCTGCTGATGCTGGGCTTGCCAAGGCCATGTACGCCGTCGGGTACTTTTACGAGGTCTCGATCGGAACTCCGCCCAATCAACACCTGTGCGTCTACCTTCCAACCTATGGAATTGTTGTGTGTACTGACCAAACTCTGCCGACACGAACAGGGCATCGAGCATGTACAAAAAGGCTGCCGAGCTTGGTGATACGCGTGCGGCGGAGCGCCTGAGTGGGAACGCTGGGCCCGTTGCTACCAATTCGATAGTCCAGCGCGACGGGGACGGCGCCGGCTCCGGAGGAGATGCGCCGCGCACGAAGGACAATTGCGTCATCATGTAGAGCACGTTCTAGGGGTGCGCAGGCGCAGGCGCGGAGTGAGAACGGTGACGTCTGTCATGACACATTCCTTGAACTCCTACAGTAGCTACGTTATTACAACGCTTTCTTGTCTCTGGTTTTTTTTTCTTTTCTTAGCGGACCCGTTAATCTAGGAGCACGGACCTCTTTTCAGACCCACAACACACGATCATATGATACATACACGCATACCCCTTCCGTTCCTTGTTACCGTACTGTACTTAATGCAGTGTAGAGCACAAGTTGCTCGAGACCTTTACCGGGTCACGTGCGCAGCGGCAGCGCCGCCCCGCGTTTCACAGGCCGTGCACCGAACACCGTCTCCTCTGGCCCGTCGCCATCGAGCGAGTCGAACGAGTCATCCTCAGCCCCCGCAGCCACCACTCGTGCGAATGGGTGCACAGGCTCGAAAGACGCAGTGGCCGCGTCGAGCGAGTCGTCCTCATCGTCGTCGTTATCGTCGTCGTCGTGACGTCCGCGCTGTCGCGACGCGAGCAAGAACGCAGCACTCGGGTGCGCCGTGTTGTGCACCGAGTCCTCCTCCCCCGACGACGAGAAAGTGGACGCGGACCCGTCGTCGCTCTCGGGCGTCGCGCCCACTCCCGCCGCTGCGCCCGAGGGAGCGGGGGGCGTCATGGGGGACGCCGCCGCCTCGTGTGTGGTGCGCGAGGACGGGATGGACGAGACGCGCTGCGGGAAGAGCGAGACGCGGCGCATGAGGCTGTCGAGCTCCGGGTCGGCGCCGAGGCTCGCCAGACTCGCGCTCGCGCCGCGCGTATAGCGTGAGAGCGAGGGCGGCGACAGCACGGCGGAGCTCCCGGTGGCAGCACTACTGGCGGCGCTGGTGGTGCCGCCCGCGTCGCGCAGGGCGTCGCGCACGAGCGTGTGGCGGATGTGCGCTGCGGCGCTCTTGGCGGGCGAGCGGCCCAGCGTCGGGAGACGCGCGAAGGGGAGCATGACGGGCGGGGACATCCCCACGGGCAGCGTCGGCTCCTCGTTGTCGTCGTAGTCTTCTGCGTAGCGCGGCGTCCGGGCGGCGGGGACGCGCGTTGGGACGTGTGGGGTGCGCGTGGGAGTCGGGGGCGAGCTGTCTGTGGAGGACGAGGCGGGCTCCGGGTCCGCGCGTGTGAACTCGCGCAGCTCGCGGTCGAGGCGGACGAGCGGGGACTCTACGAGCGCGCTCCATGACGGGTCGGCGAGGGAGGGCTGGGAGGCGAAGAAGGTGCTGTTTGCGGCTTGGGCGCGCGCAGTGGCTGCTGCGGGCGTGGAGGACACCGCGGCGTGTGCGGGGAGGAAGGAGCTCTCGGA
>JAKELI010000881.1:0-17803 GCA_021525025.1 Lactarius hengduanensis | reverse complement strand
GTCAATGAAGTCAATGACAAGTCAATGACAAGTCAATGACAAAGTCAATGGAAAGTCAATGAAAGTCAATGAAAAGTCAAGCAAAAGTCAAGGAAAGTCAATGACAAAGTCATTGAAAGTCATTGAAAAGTCAATGACAAGTCAAGCAAAAGTCATGACAAGTCTTGGAAATCATTGAAAAGTCATGAAAAGTCAATGACAAGTCATTGTAAAAGTCATTAAAAAGTCAATGGAAAGTCATTAAAAAGTCAATGACAAGTCAAGCAAAAGTCCAATGACAAGTCATTGGAAAGTCATGAAAAGTCAATGAAAGTCATGACAAGTCATTGAAAAGTCATTAAAAAGTCATAGAAGTCATTAAAAGTCAATGAAAAGTCACAAAAGTCAATGACAAAGTCATTGGAAAGTCATTGAAAAGTCAATGATGAGTCAATGACAAGTCAATGGAAAGTCATGAAAAGTCAATGATGAGTCGGTGAAAAGTCAATAAAAAGTCATTGACTTTTCCTGACTTTGATGACTGAAACATGACTTTATAGTCAATAAAGTCATGGTTTAGTCAATGACTTTTTACTGACTTTCCTTGACTAAAGGTTGACTTTTGAAGTCAAAAAGACGGTTTTTTTAGTCAGTAAAAAGTCAGTGAAAAGTCAATGACTTTCACTGACTTTTCCTTGACTAAAGGTTGACTTTTGAAGTCAAAAAGACGATTTTTTTAGTCAGTAAAAGTCAGTGAAAAGTCATTGACTTCTTCACTGACTTTTCCTTGACTAAAGGTTGACTTTTGAAGTCCAAAAAAAACGGTTTTTTTTTAGTCAGTACAAGTCAGTGAAAAGTCAATGACTTTTCACTGACTTTTGTCTGACTTCCTTTTTTACTGAGAATCCCATGGACCGCCGTCGACGCCAATACCCCTTCGCAAGACGCTCCCCAGGCCCCTCGTGGACCCATAGACAGGCCGCGTGTTCCCGCCCCTCGTGCCGTCTTTGTCCTTCAACTCCCCGTCCCCCGTCACATCGCCACTCTCCTATCTCTTTCAAGATATCAAGACCACAGCTCACCCACTCCGAGCCACCAGCAATGACCGCCGTTGGAGATCGCGTCCGGTCATCGCGCTGTCGTTGGAGGGCTATTGTCGTGCGTCATAATGTCTTCAGTCCTCTTGTTGAGTTTTTCATATCCTCGCTTCCTTTTACTACGCTAGGTTTCTCTTTATTGTGTTCGCGGCCATAGCGCCTTTGTCTCGTCTCGTTCGCCGCTCGTACTCGTCCGTTCGACTCCGCATTCGTCTTGTTTCGCCTTCCTATGCCACCCTCCTCCCTACCTACTAGACCAGGGTAGCTACTGTTCTACATGTATTTAAACCTCGCGTCCTTGGCTCAGAAATATCAGTCTAGTTGTGATCTCCCACTTTCTCTCTCCCGGCACGTTCATCCCGGAAGTCAGGCCCTATCGCGGGCACTTGAAGGTTGTCGCCGTCGTCTCGCCTCGTCTCGCCGCCTCGGATGGCATCGTCTCTCGGTATCTCTCGTCGCTCGGCGTTCACTCGTATTCCCGCTTTGCGCATCGCCTTCCCCGCTCGCTCCCATTCCCGCCTTCATCCGATCGCATTTGCACTGGCTGTTGCCATCGCGAACGCTCCGGACTTGGCCTTCTTCTCTCCTCTCTGTAACCCCTGTGGGATTCCCTCCGCCCTACAAACTCACACGGACTCGGCTCCATACAACGGGATCCTTGGGTGGGTGCAAAGCTCATCGTTTTAAGTCTGCGCTGACAATTTATTCCGTAGGATTGGACCCGTTGACTTGACGCTTGATACCTTGTCTCCAGACTCAAATACCCCTATCCCCACGGTCACGGACAACCTGTTCAGCCAGGGAACAATCGCATGATTCACATCTGACCTTGTTTCCGTGTCTTTTGAGCCCATGACTACAACATCGGTCAAGAATGGTGAGTTGACATTCGGTGGCACCGACTCCACTAAGTTCACTGGAACTCTCACGTTCAGGTATCACCCACCGCCGCACCACAATCTGCAACCGCAACCATCCATAGCACCTCATACAGAAGACGATGTCCGCCAATGCCAGTCATTGCCATCGCTACATCATTGTAAGTCTATAGTTTCAAACCAGCATGTGCCGTTCTAATACCTTCACCTTCTCCCACCCTCATGCCTCATGGCCGCCTCCGCCTCCCTGCTGCATCTTCCAGGTACATGTGAGCCATCCTGCCGCTCTCTGTACCTATTACCAACCCTGCTGCCCCTTGTCCCATTCAGCGAGCGCCGAGCACCCCCTTGTACACGCAGACGGCTGTGTATCACTGGCAGCAATAGTATTAGTCTATTAGATTTTTGATGTAATAGTAGTACTGTATTGACCTGCAAGTTTGCGACGGGTTCGAAAACCTGCTGTGGGTTTTCGAACCCGCCAAAATCGTGTGAACCCATACCCTGACCCGTTGAAACCCATACCCCTGTAGCGGGTACGGGTATGTTGGGGTACGGGTATGGGTAGCCCTGGAAAACCCCAGGGTTACCCCTGGCAATCCCTACATACGCGCGGACTACCGCCATCTAAATGACCCGTTTTCCGATTTAGAGGACGAGGCCATGGCCGTGCAAGCCTGTGTTCACAGAGGAGATGAGCTGAGTAGCCTAACAGAGGCCAAGGTGTCTCCAGAATGGTCAGAGTGGGAGGAAGCGGTGAAAACTGAACTCAGCCAATTGCAGAGGACAGGTACATGGGTACTCACCGATACTCCTGCTGGCGCTATCCTGATCGCCAATAAATGGGTCTTCACTAAGAAGTTCGACAAATCAGGAAACCTCCTGAAATACAAAGCGCGGTTAGTAGCCAAGGGCTGCGCGCAAAGACCGGGATATGATTATGATGAAACGTTCTCACCAGTTGTCAGGCTCAAAACCATAAGAGCCATCCTGGCCCTCGCGACGCTGCACGATCTCCGCATCCAACAGATGGATGTTAAAGGGGCTTACCTAAATGAAACCCTGAAGGAGACCGTTTACATGCGTCAGCCGGAGGGATATGAGGACGGAACGAGTCGAGCTTGCCTACTCATAAAGACGCTCTATGGATTAAAGCAATCCGGGCGTGAGTGGAATAATGAGCTTGATGAGAAATTGTGGAAGCATAGCTTCACGCGCTTGATATCGGATCCATGCGTGTACGTGCGAAGGGGAGCCGGCGACCTGGAAATAATAACTGTTTGGGTCGACGATCTCCTACTATTCGCAACGTCAGAAGATTCGATGAGAGCAATAAAAGGAAATCTACATACTGAATGGGAAGTCACCGACATGGGTGAGCCGGCAAAGATCGTCGGAATAGAAGTCACTCGCGACGATTCGTCGATCACGATTTCCCAGAAGAGATATGTGGAGAATATATTGGAAAAGGAGGGTATGCTACATGCAAACCCAGTAAAGATGCCGATGGATCCAAACCTACAATTAGGGCCAAACCCAGATGGGAACGAGGGAAACCGCAGCAATTCATATGCATGATTGCTCGGTGAGCTCCAATTCCTAGCCAACGCCACGCGGCCGGATATTGCGCACGCCGTGAACCGTCTGGCGTGTTATACCGCTAATCCGAGTCTTGTGCATACGGCGGCCTAGTGTTGCGGCAGCTCCGGCCCACAGCCGGCGGCAATCCCCACCGGGCTGGACTGCATGTGACCAAAGCCGGAGTGTTTGCCGACTCTGATTGGGCCGGCTAAGTCCGGCTGACCTTGCTGAGCTGGCTACGGTCGCATCTGTGGTGCCATTTCTTGTTGTCGTCTCCTCTTGTCCACGTCTCCACCTTGTTATCTCTCGGTACTTCTCAAGCTCGAGCTCCCTTCCTACTCAGCCTCAAGCTCGGCCCTGTCATGTTTCCGCTTAGGTTTTTTTCTCCCCTCGCAACACGCCACATGCTTGTCCCAACCCCGGGGGATAACTCACATACCACTAACATTGTAATGTTCCTTCCTGGACGTTCGACTCGACTTGAGTCACGTGTACCTGTTTGCTGCTGCAACCGCGTTGCAAGGCGTAGGGGCGTTTGATAGGCGTCGATAATGGCAGATAGAGGGAGAAGTGGACAGTGGCTGGACAGGCTCCGAAGGCGCACTGAAGAGGATGAAGGTGGAGGGGCGGGTCTCCGAGGTCACACCAGCGAGCGAGGAGGTGATCAATGTGGTTATTCGCAGAGTGGATAGCGCAGTACTACTGGCCCGGCTCCAAAGAGGGAAGGTATTCACAAAGATATCAAAGCTACCGCTCTAAGGCGCAAGTAGCTATCTACTTATACACGGTAGGGGGACTTTGAAGCCCAGCCCTAACTCCAAAACCCTAATACGAGTGTCCAATAGCGTAACGCTCTCGTATAGTATCAGTCATCAGTCCATACAGTAGTCAGCGGTCATCAGTCATCCACTATGTATCTCAGTCATCCGAGTCTCGATTCGTACCGTATTGCATCAGAGGCTAGACCAGCTCGGGCACAAGCTCATCTGGGCCCTTCTGGACGGGTCAAGGCAGGTCACGTGCCAGGGTCACGTGACGGCCGTACGTCAAGACCTATTCCCAAGGATCCTGACAGCGGTTCTGAGGCGGGGAGGGAGATCGATCGCTCACCAGACGTCCCGCTCTCGCGGTATGCTCTAGGGCTTCTATTGCTGCCCATACTCTCTCCTGTACTCGCGGATCTTCTTCGGCTTGCCAGTCCCACCAGACGTCTTCAGGCGTGTTGGCAGATTCCACAACGGGGATATCGGCGGTCGGCGTGTAGTCACATGGCGAATCACGTGCCGGTGAGGGTGAAACCGTGACAAACATACAGGCGTACTTCTCAACCTCGAGCTCCCTTCCCACTCGGCCTCAAGCTCGGCCCCATCCTCAATGGTATTTTTGTCTCCCCTCGCAACACGCTGCGCCCTTATCTCAACCTGGGGGGTAGCTCACATACCGCTAACATACAGGCGTACGAACTCCTACGTGTGTTGTCCTTCGTGGCCTCGATACCATCGAAGACCATCATGGATGACATCGTGTTCTGCTTGTCAGCCACCACCACGTCCCCAAGGATGGACATCCTATGCTTCAATCCCACGTATGTCCACCTTGTTATCTCGGATTTAAGACGCTGACTGGACCCATATGACTACCGGGACATGATCATCGGCATCATTGAGACGACTTCGCTCATCGAGTCCCACTTTTCCATGTACTTCTCAACCTCGAGCTCCCTTCCCACTCGGCCTCAAGCTCGGCCCCATCCTCGATGGGCTGTATTGTCTTAAACACCGCTACGAACTTCCGCTTACAGGTATTTTTGTCTCCCCTCGCAACACGCCGCGCCCTTATCTCAACCCAGGGGGTAACTCACATACCGCTAACATACAGGCGTAGAACTCCTACATGTGTTGTCCTTCGCGGCCTCGATACCATCGAAGATGAGGCCATCATGGACGACATCATGTTCTGCTTGTCGGCCACCACCACGTCCCCGAGGATGGACATCCTACGCTTCAATCCCATGTATGTTCACCTTGCTATCTCGGATTTAAGCCGTGGACCCATATGACTACCGGGACACGATTGTCGGACGGAACATAAATTCTGCAAAGTTATGTTTTTTTTTTTGCCGCCTCCTCAGCTTCCTCCACTTCTTTGAGCTTGTGTAATCGCTCCTGCTCCGCCAGTTCCTTTGTGCTTTCTCTTCTGCTTCATGCTGAGTGCGCACCTCCTCCAGACGTAAAAGCTCCTTCTTGCGCTCCTTGGCTTCGCATGCCTCTCTTGCCGCACGCTCTTCGGCTTCTTTGCGCTCCTCTTCTTCCCGAGCAGCACGTTCCTTGGCCTCCTTACACTCTCTTTCCTCCTGGGCAGCCCGCTCTTCAGCCTCCTTCCGCTCTTTCTCAGCGCGCTCTGCCTCTTCCTTCAACTTACGTTCCTCCGCCTTGCGAAGCTCCCGCTCCAAACGGGCTGCTTCCTCGCTGACCTTGGCAAAAGTTTCACTTGTCTTGTTTTTCTCCTCACTTTCGCCCTCTCTTGCCCTCTCTTCGGCATCACCCACTAACTTACGCCAGAGTCATGCTCGACCCGATCAACGCGAACCAGTGCAGCGGGACTCAAGGGCAAACCCAGTTCACGCCCAGACACCTCATTCACTCTCGATACCACTTTTTGTGTCCTCTGCCTCCTATATTAATAGCTTTACAATTCTACCACTTGTAGTATAACCTGTATAAATAATGTATCGAACCAATGCACCCAGTTCTCTCTCTTCGATCCTTTTGTGTGTGTGCACCCTTCAAAAACTTCCCTCTCCAAAGTGAGCCTTCTCATTACCCTCTTCCGACTTCAAGCTCTCATTTGTGGCTGATAGACGCAAAAATGCTCATGCGGAGTTTGAAGTTTACGAAGCTTCCACGTAATTTATCAGCACGGCGCCCATCTCAGTGCGCTACAACGATTTACAGCTAGCATGCCATGGCCAGCGCATTACGAAGCTCCAAGGCCAGCAAGGCCAGGGACGTAATTTATCAGTACGGTGACAGCGCCCCATCTCAGTGCTCTACGAAATTCCAACGCCAGCACGCTACAAAGTTCCATGGCCAGCATGGCCAGCGCGCTACAAAGCTTCAAGGCCAGCAAGGCGGGACGTAATTTATCAGCACGGTGACAGCGCCCCATCTCGGTCGGTGTGCTGGCCGTGATTTCCTGTCGAGGATTGATAATGTTCCTCCCATTTAAAGCCCAAGTCTTCCCCTTTCCTTCGCCATCTCATCTCTGCTCATGGTTCGACGCTCTACCAACAACCCCCCCCCCGACCGAGCCATCGGTAGCTGTGCCTAAGGCCGCAGGTAACCTGAAGCGTCAGACAACAAGGCGACCGGTGAGTCCATAAATCTACACGTCGTGAGACTTGCCTTCTGACAATCAAACAGGCTGCTAATGCCCAGCTCGACTCGATCACTAGTGGCGACGAGTTTAGTTTGCAGGATGTACAAGACGTCGAAGATGAGGACGACATATGCGACAGCGACCTGCCTGCCAGTGATCCTTCAGACCGATCACCGGTGCTAGCTCCCCACAAACCTCCAGTCACCACCACTAAGACCGCCGTCGACATTATCTACTTCTTCACCGAAATCGACTTCCCCAATGCAACTAAGGACAACGAAAAGACGCAGAAAGTCTGCAAGCTATGCATGTGAGTACCAGCTTTTGATAGCAAACCACCCTCTAACAAACCAACAGCAAGATTTATGGCACCAACAAGACTAAGGTCCCCAGAAGTGTGGCGAACTACTTTTATTCAAAAAACACTGGGAACTCAAACCTCCGCCGCCATCTCTCGAAGCAACACACGAAGGTGTACGACAACGCGATCTCAAAGTACGGTTGGAGCTACAAGCTATCGACCCAATCGGAGGACCCGTCCAGACACCAGAACAACCGTAAGCTACGCAACCAGGACATTCTGTCATTCTCTCCAGGGTCATTCCTTGACCACCTCGTTCGCTTCATCGTCGCCGATGATCAGGTAGGTTTTGTTCGTCTCGTATTCTTCCACTCTCATTGATGTATTTAGTCGATCCGTGTCGTCGAATGTCCTGAATTTCGACAGTTGTGTATGGTCCTCCGCGAGACCCTCGTTGATGCCGACATCCCTGGCCGCGATAAGATGAGGGAAGCGATAATCACTCGTTGGCAGACGTCTTTCGAGAAGCTCAAACACGATCTTTCTGTATTCCGATTACCTTTGTTTTAACTAATGTTAACTGATTTTGGACAATAGAATGCTTGCGGTCGAATCAGTTTCACCACAGACGCTTGGTCAAATGCGAACTTGGCATCGTACTTAGCGCTTACCGCACATTGGATCTCGCTCGATGCGTCGAGTGGACGCCTTACTCTCAGAGCTGCGCTTATAGGTTTTCATCGTCTCAAGAAGAAACACA
Organism: Lactarius hengduanensis; assembly: GCA_021525025.1. Lineage (NCBI taxonomy): Eukaryota > Fungi > Basidiomycota > Agaricomycetes > Russulales > Russulaceae > Lactarius > Lactarius hengduanensis. The sequence goes on along the minus strand of JAKELI010000881.1, from coordinate 9,829 downwards.
CGGGCCGCAACATCGCAAGGACTATTCTTCACCTCATTGATCGGGCTGGCGTTACACTCAACATGCATTTCCTTCTTTTTTTTCGGTTATTCGGTGTCTAATTCCTTGTTAGATCGGCCACATAACACTTGACAATGCCGAGAATAACGCAGTAGCCATGTGAGAGCTGGAAGCTCTGCTTGCTGCCCGTGAGACAAACGTCAAAATCGATTTTGATCACTTGAACCACCACATCCGGTGTTACGCTCACATAGTTAACATCTGTTCTTCTCATGTTGTCGCCTCCGTTACTTCTACTTCTAAATCGTACCTCACCGACCTCGGAGTTACTCCTGATACGCACCACCCTGTCTGTGACGAATCGGACGACGGCGACACCAATCTCCATCATGAGATCGACGAGCTGGATCTTGCCGATGACTACTACGACGACAGCCATGACTCCAAGTTGAAATCTTGGGTCGCAGGCGTCAAACGCGACCCCATCAGGCGCGCTCGGAGGGTTGTTCGCCTTCTACGTTCTTCAGACCTTCACCGGGAAGACTTTCTCACAGTCATCAGCGATGGGAACGAGCGTGGATGGTTCACCAGGAAGATCGATGGCGAGCGTACTCCAGTTCAAATTCCAGAGCTACAGCTTCTCAGGGACGTGAAGACGAGGTGGGATTCCGTATATATGATGTTGGAACGTCTAAGACTTCTTCGACCGGTTCATTTGTCTCGCCCTCTGCTGGATACTAATTGACAGTTTATATTCAACTACAGGCTATCAAATGGTACTTCAACATGAAGTTACACAAGTCCCCTTATAAGTTGTCGGAATCCGACTGGGATGTCCTGGAGGGTTTGGAAGAGGTCTTGGAGGTGAGTGGCCGCTTGCTCATTCACCGCTTGCGCTAATTGCTATGATGACAGGTACCTCACTCTTTCCAGCAGTCCATGTCGTCCGAATTGACGCCGGTCTTATCGCGCGCCATCATCAACTTCGAAATGATGATGGCTCAGTGGGAAAAAATCGGGAGCGAACATGCTATTCTCAGGCCCTGGACGCAAGTCGGCTTGCATTGGGCAACCAAATATTATATTCGAATGGACGATACGGAGGCCTACATCATCGCCATGTGTAAGTTTATTCATGTCATTGCGCTGCTGCCGTTTTAAAAAAATTCTTTAGTCCTCAACCCATCTATTCGCTTCTCGTGGATTGAGACTCAGTGGGAGACCAAATATATCCAGAGTTCGAGGGATATAATCAAGAAGCGTGTAAGTTTCGAACAATATTCTCTATATATCTTAGCTGGCTCTTGTGCAGATGGCCCGTTACCATGGCCACAAATCGTCGACAACTGCGACTGAGGTGCCTAGTGACCCTAGTCCTCCCCCTGTCCAACAACCTGCTCCAGCCGCTCGAAGCAAACCACCTCCAACGCGATTCAAAGTCGAGAGTCCCGCATTCGGAAAGAAGTCGTCTCATAGGTTGTCTGTAGAAGCTGAGTACCGGAAGTACACGTCGGGCGAGATGTCTTCTGAGGATATCGACATCCTGCGCTTCTGGGAGGTAGGTTCCTCTGACCTAATGAGGCTTGGGGCTCTGACTCACTTTGCGAATAGGCTAACAAGACCGAGTTCCCCACGTTGTACGATATGGCTATGGACTTCCTCCCTATCCAGGCGACGTCCGTACCATGCGAGCGCGTGTTCTCGTCGGCAAAGGAGACGGACACCGCAAAATGAAACCGGATCAACTCAGTACTCATGGAAGCCCTTCAAATGCTCAAATTCAGTCTCAAGAAGGAACAGCTTGATTTCACGACGGGGTGGTCGATGTCAGAAGCGGCTATGGGTGAGGTGCCGATGCCAGCCGGCGATCCTCTTGGCACTCTCTTCACGGGCGATTCTGATGCGGCGTTGGACAAAATTTTGAAGGATTTGGATATGTACGATTATGACCGTTAACTACGTAGCTACTCATAGTCTTTGAGGGGGATATCAAAGCGGACTATACAGTGTGTTTTTCCATCGGAGCCAATATCGGAGTTTTGAGCACTAGCAAAGCAACACACCTGACTTCTGTTGTTCATACTACATGTTGACGATGACCATGCACCCTCCGAAGCGACGACAAACCTCTGAGAGACGACCTGCTCTCCAACTGGATTTAGTGCGTGTTGGTGGTCGGTACCGAGTAGGAAATCTGCTTGGTTCTGGTGGTTCTGGTGAGCCCGACTCTGACTGATGTTCGACGCCTTTCTGAGCTCTCTAGGGAGCGTCTATCAAGGGAGGGATATTAAGACAGGTAATGAAATTGCTTTGAAGATAGGGTGTGCAGATCACTTGTCTTCAAGGCTCAGTCATGAATACAACGTGTATACGACACTTGCTGGTGGCGCAGGTATATCTCAGGTACACTGGTACGGGAAGGAAGGCACGCATGAAGTCATCGTCCTGGAGCACCTTGGAACCTCACTCGGTGATTTGGTCGACGAAAAACAGGTTGGCCTCAGCAAGGCGTTTCTGTACGCCCCCCAAATGGTGTGTACGTTGCGTACAGAGAAGAACTTACTAAGGACTCTCTTGCATTCCCAGCTCTCGGCAGTCGAGTCGCTACATACTCGACATTACATCCACCGTGATATCAAGCCAGGAAATTTCATGGTCCGAGCTAATAACGGCCACCCTACTGTCTTCCTTATCAATTTCGGCTTGGCGCGCCTATTCCGCAATCCCGCAACTTATCTACACACCCCACACTCCACAGTCGACCCATTTGTTGGTACTGTCCCGTTCATGTCAATCAATGGCCACCAAGGACGTGCCCAATCGCGTCGTGACGACCTGGAGTCTCTTGTCTATACTATCGTTTATTCAGCGCACGGTGACTTGCCTTGGATGGGTATATCTACTCGCGGTGACCAGAGGGCCCAGGCGGTCCTTCAGAAAAAATTGTCAGTCACAGCAGAAGAACTGTGCGAAGGCTTACCTGCTCCCTTTTGCAAATTCGTCGACTATGTCCATTCACTTGGCTTCGACGAGAAGCCAGACTACCCACGCCTTCATTCAATTCTCTTACGGTGCTCGGCGGCCGAGAGTGACCACCCTGTCAAAGTGCTATCCCCCCCACCATCTCCCCTATTCTCAATGGTCGGGTGTAAGTAGACCCCACGCTGTACGAATAACATGTGACCGGTACTGATTACTCGCTCAGTCTTTGTTCTTCAACTCGCACAAAGGCCCCATCGTCTGCCAGTGGACAGTTTCTCTCACTCACTCCCGCGAGAACCCCTCGGAAATAATACTGATTCGGTGTTTAGTCTTCAGTGTGTAGTCTTCATGTGTACCAATTCTTTTGTAGTTTGGTGTGGGACCTATGCCTGTATAACTTAGTCGTGTTTTGACATCATAGGGGTTATCGTTATTTCATGAGAATTTATTTTACGTTAGGTGTCTGCGTTCTGAACCCTGAACCACGAGCTTCTGCTTAGAGGTAATTTTGTCTCCCTTGCAACACGCCACGCCCTTGTCCCAACCCCGGGGTAACTCACATACTAACATACAGGCGTATGAACTCCTACATATGCTGTCTTCCACGGCCTCAATACCATCGAAGATCCATCTTGGACGACATTGTGTTCTGCTTGTCAGCCACCACCACGTCCTCGACAGACATCCTACGCTTCAATCCCACGTATGTCCACCTTGTTATCTTGGATTTAAGACGCTGACTGGACCCATATGACTACTGGGACACAATCATCGGCATCATCGAGATGACTTTGCTCATCGAGTCCCCTTTTCCATGTACTTCTCAACCTCAAGCACCCTTCCCACTCGGCCTCAAGCTCGGCCCCATCCTCAATGGGCTGTATTGTCTTAAACACTCCTACGAACTTCCGCTTACAGGTATTTTTGTCTCCCCTCGCAACACGCCGCACCCTTATCTCAACCCACGGGGTAACTCACATACCGCTAACATACAGGCGTACGAACTCCTATGTGTGTTGTCCTTCGCAGCCTTGATACCATCGAAGATGAGGCCATCATGGACAACATCGTGTTCTGCTTGTCAGCCACCACCACGTCCCTGAGGACGGATATCCTATGCTTCAATCCCACATATGTCCACCTTGTTATCTCGAATTTAAGACGCTGACTGGACCCATATGACTACCGGGACACGATCATCGGCATCATCAAGACGACTTCGTTCATTGTGTCTGGCTTTTCCATGTACTTCTCACCTCGAGCCCCCTTCCCACTCGGCCTCAAGCTTGGCCCCATCCTCAATGGGCTGTATCGTCTTAAACACTTCTACGAACTTCTTAGAGGTATTTTTGTCTCCCCTCGCAACACGCCGCGCCCTTATCTCAACCCGGGGGGTAACTCACATACCGCTAACATACAGGCATAGAACTCCTACATGTGTTGTCCTTCGTGGCCTCGATACCATCGAAGATGAGGCCATCATGGACGACATCATGTTCTGCTTGTCGGCCACCACCACATCCCCGAGGACGGACATCCTACGCTTCAATCCCACGTATGTCCACCTTTTATCTCGGATTTAAGACGCTGACTGGACCCATATGACTACCGGGACACGATCATTGGCATCATCAAGATGACTTCGCTCATCATGTCCCACTTTTCCTTGCTATCAATTATCTTGTCTTTCACCCCTACAGCACTCATAGACAGTCTAAACGCCGCGCGTCCCCGCACCGTCACGTCAGATAACGGAACATTGAGCGTTTCGTCCTGTCCAAGTTGTCACAATTTACTCAATAAAGACAGGGCAATCACGACCACTCGGACGACGACTGCAACCGCGACAACAACAACGACAAGTTTGTTATCACTGTCTTCAAGACCTCAAGGCAAGTCGTCAAAGTCGCGCTCCGCCGTCTACACCATCCCGATGACAGTTCCCACCGCAACTTCGACAGTCGCAAGCACCATGGGCCATGCGTCAAGTCAGGCAAAATGCCTCGTCACGTCAGATAACAGAACATTGAGCGTTTCGTCCTGTCCAAGTTGTCACAATTTACTCAATAAATTGCAGTCCACGATTCAATCACTTGCCATCCGGTTTTTTACTTCACATTGCGATGCATGCCGCCAATAGCCTCGCAAATGGCTTCAAGTTGTAGGCCACTCAACAGTCCTTACCTCAAGGTGACGACAGCAACAACAACGACAGCAATCACATGAGGCGATAATAATGGCGACTGCGACCACAACAAGGCGACAATGACAAGGCGACCACAACGGTGACCACGACGAGGTGACCATAATGGCAACCACGACAAGGCGACAACAACGAGGCGACAACAACGAGGTAACTGCAACAGCGCGACCACATGGCAATGGCGACAACGACGGGGACGGTGACAAGGTGTGACAATGGGGTACTCGTATTACTTGCAGATGTTTTGTCAATGAAATATAGTTGATTGCATGGAGGCGAGCCACTGGCATAATTACTACTATGGGTACCCATCAAACCTGCCAGCACCCGTGAAACCCGCCAGTAACCCGTACCCGCACGTAAGGGTACAGGTGCGCCCCAAAGTGACACGGGGTTACCCGTGGTAATCCCGCGCGGCTCACGCCAGCTTCAGGTCGAAGCTGGCATCGAGCTGGAGAAAGCCGGTGCTTTTCTCAGCTTGGCTAAGTGAGCAGAGAGTGGAAGGCTCGGCTCGGTCCGGCAATTGAACCGGGCCGGCTCAGTCAGCTCAGGCTCTGGCTCAGCCCAGCTATTGCAGCTGCTGAAACACTACGGTGGCCCTAAAGAGAATCCTGAGGTACCTTTCCGGAACGCGTGAATATGGGATAAGATACTCGACGCTTCCAGGGGAAAAATAAGGGTACTAACCTTTTCCATGGCTTTGCGGATGCCGCATATGCCAACCAGGACGACTACAAGTCAACCTCCGGGTATGTCTTCAAGGCAGCAGGTGGCGCAGTTTCGTGGATGTCGAAAAAGCAATCAGTTATTGCTTTGTCATCAACCAAAGCGGAATACATCGCGCTTTCCGAGGCCTGTCACGAGGCATGTTGGCTGAGGAACCTCTACGAGGACCTCGGATTTAGTCAACAGCATCCGACCTTAGTGAAAGGAGATAATACCGGATCTATTGCCATAGGCGAGAAATCATCAGTTTAATAAAAGATCAAAACATCTGGCCACTAAATGGCACTGGATTCGCGAACAAGTTGCCCGGGGATCGATTGAGATCGGGGAATGTAGAGACCCTGATCAGACGGCTGACGTCTTGACTAAGCCGTTGCCATGTCCTAAACACAAGAGAGACATCGAAGAGATGGGACTGTTACGGACATGAAGGGGAGTGTTGGAATCCCAGTCGGTAACGCCCGGATAACTCCGATCTCAGAGATCCCCGACGTGGACTCATGAGCTTGTAGATTACGAATCAGTTGTAAATACTGTACAAACAATGACTGATAGGGGCGCTGCGTCTTCATCTAAGACGCCCATCCCTGGCTCGCCACCATTCGGCATGATTACTTTCAATATAAATTCCTTCAGGTAGGGATGGAGGTAAGAGGGACAATGAGAGATGGTATACGGAGGGTGAACGATGGGACGCAGTGACGATCGAAACAGTCAATGGAGCACGGGCGCGAACACGAGGGAGGTGATGTCAATTATCTAAGTGAAAAGAAGTGGAGGCAAGGCATACAAGAATAAAAGAGACTGAGACACAATGATGCACGACAATAAGAATCCTCCAACGTTGAGTGTGATGCTCCGTGTGGCGTCTTGCGAGTTGCTAAAGGGCAGCGAGAGTGGGTGAGCTGCGATCTTGACATCTTGAAAGGGACAGGCAATAGGCGATGCGACAGAGACAGCCTTTGTCCCTCGAAATCGTAGGACACGCAGCCTGTCTACGGGGGGCTGGAGAGCATCATGCGAAGGGGTTGGTGTCGGCGACGAGGCAAGGGCGAGTGAGGAGAGAGAGGGGGAAGGTGTGGAGATCGATGGCGAGCTGGTGTGAGACGATATGACCAAGATGGCAAGCAAGCCACTGAAAACACCTGATTTCGGGCCCAGAGCCTGAGCTAACCTTACGCATTTGATTGACGATGCCAGGTTCCCATTCCTTTGAATCCCGCAGCTTGAAGGGTAACTCTCATAGGTTTGACAACAAAATATTGTAGGAGTAAACATTGAGAAGCGGAATGCGACAATCGAAACGAGGAGGGTGCAAAGGGCCCTCCGAATTTCTAGTTTTAGTGACACCAACGAGTACTGTTTGTTGGGATACAGCCCGGAATGGACATAGTCCGGCAAACCGAGGCTAGACCGACATATTATATAATCGTTATATTACCGTAGCCAAACAATTATCTAAGAATAATATCTTGGGAGAGATGTGAATACGCTCTCCTCTGGACTCCTACGCTCACATGTGTTCACCTATCCGGCTGTCCGCCTCCATGAATCTTTACAGGTTATGGGCCCTGGCATAGCCAGGTGAACATGTACATCTAATATATTTCCTTTCCACATCATATCTCTGGGCACACATTGACCCTATCTTGCATGAACTCACATTCAGAGCTTGATTCAGAGTCGATACTCTCTGAGCGCGGGACACCTGATGACACGGGCACCCAGTACCACTGGCACTGGATGACATCGGCATCTAGGGGGTCCAAGGCGCGAGAAGGTTTGACCAAGCGCGAGAATACTTGTCCACTATGACTAAGCCCCTATCACACATCAAAGCTCGCATCCAAGGGACGAGCGATGATATAGCCTGGACCCCATGATATCGGCATCCATAGGATGACACCGGCATCGAGAGTCCAATGGCATAGTGCAATGGGATACATCCACGGCGCGAGAAACTTCGACCGCGCCGCGAGAACATCCAATCACATACACTTCATCATTACCCCCTTATTCCTACAACCGAAATACCACCAACACTTCGGAAATTCGAGATGCGAGAAAGCGTCCAGTACGTCTGGACGAAGTAAACATCCCTAACGTGCAGGCCAGGATCCCTTGCAGAAGTATGCACAATGTGTCGTACTTGTCTTCGAGTGCCATACGCCCACGTAATCCAAACGTCCATCACCAAGGATACCTTGACAAAAGATACAAGCCGTATTTATTTTTGAGTGCTATGTGACCCCGCATATAACACGAACATCCACTGGCAACAGCCTATCCGAGCTGTCAAGGATACCTCGACGAGCGACACAAAATAGGTGGGGATTGCGGCAACACCGCTAGCGTAGAGTGAGGTGCCGCAAGGCATTCGTCTGCGCAAATAAGCGCAATAGCCCCGTGAATGTCGTGGGGAAGTCGTGCAATAGCACGCACGTCCTCACGGACGAGCGGAGCGTCACAAATACAGCTCTAATCGAGCATGTTTACCAGTGTGAGTCTGACACCGTGAAAATCACGAGTAGATCGAACTATATAATGTCCGACACTGTGAATATCATGGGCGGACCGAGCTGCATGATGAAGGACTCCACAGCATTCTATTGGGCTGCGGAGAAATTCCATGCGCCTAAGTGACACGTTCCGAAACAAATATACGTCGCCGAGGATACCTTGGTGAATACTCTAGTGCGTGGAGGCAGCGACATCGTCGCACGTCCCCTATAAGTGCACAGCGTTCACGCAATATGAGACGCTGCAGTAGCTGCATTGGCGCTACCCAAGTCCCCATTGAAGGACGCGGATTTCGATTCCGAATCCGTACTCGAAGGTCACTGCGACTGGAGAACGTCCTTTACATTCCATCAAACAAAAATCACTTTATTTCTAAGGGACTTTGAGACAACGCCAGCGGTACATATGTATGCAGCCACAACCTCAGACAGCGAACGCCGACCACCAAACGCGGAAGGTGACTCGCCATCCGACTTACCAAAGCGGAGACATCCACTACATTTACTGCCTCCGTAACAGTTCCGAGCTAGGAAGCCTGGCATATGTCAGGACACGTTAACTATAGCAGTTCACAGAAATTAATGGACGAACTCGTTGATCGTTTCCGAGTAGACACACGAACGTCCAAATTAGATTGCGTCGTGTGCACGAAGGCACAGTTGTGCCGAGGGAACCTATAACGAGAACTCAGTCTACGAAACGTCACTGGCGAACTTACCTACTAGGACTGAGGAGGAAGATATCTTGTCCAGATGTGGACATTCCTCTTTCTTGCTGTTCGCCGACGACGTCGACGACACTACTTGTCATAACATGAATCAAGATGCATTCCCTGAGGGGAATATCAGGTCGCGTGGGAAGTTACAAACTACTCGACGCACCTTAGAGCGACTGGAAAATCCCCGCTGTAAGGCCGGCCTTCGGGCTGAGTCCGAAACCTCATCATTTTCGTATCTCGATCGCCTCAGCCACACGGCCTTTGTCCGTGTTCTGTTCCCCTTTTACCTTAGCATTAGCTACAGGTATCTTTTGTATATAATCTTTTACTCTGTGTTGAATATACTCAGTGCCCAGTCGCCCTTGTTTCCCCCTTTCTCTTAGCGTGAATATCCCAGAAGTCAGGCCCAAACACGGGCACTCGAAGGACAATTCTCGCTATTCTTTCCCATCTTTTCTGGCTGCACCTCTTCCTCTCCTTTATCCTTAACCACCCTCTGCCCACAATTACTCACGCATGCGCTTTCGAGCACGTTCACCGCGTGCGACACGCACGGACAGAGGGAAGAGTACACCAATACCGCTTTGAGGACCTGGTACCATGGTGACCGAAACGGTCAACCAGGCAGACACTGAGGCCAACATGGCCCAGCGGAAGTTATTGCTGAAGTCTAACAGATT
>JAKELI010000880.1:0-17821 GCA_021525025.1 Lactarius hengduanensis | reverse complement strand
TGGCTCAGATCGCGCAGGTCCTCAGCAACCATCTCGAAGCCTGCAATGGATTGATGGCGCCTCCGTGAGCTCGAAGAGAAGGTCGGAGAGGTGGAAAAGAGGATTAAGGATGTCATGGGGTACCTCACGGCACCCCTGTCCCTGGAGGAAGTAGCAGATCGAGAGGCTTTGGTTTGACTCGGTAACTTAGGCTGCTTGTCGACATGTATATCTCCCACAGTTTCATCTCTAGCGATCCCCGTATGGTATTATGCGCATTATATGGTGATACATTATGTGATGTCGCCCACGTTCCTTCACCACGCTCCCAGGTGCTCGTCCTCCCCATCCGAAGCCGCCATAGGGCAATAGCTAAGGGAACTGTATCCGCCCTCAAGACCGTTCCTGCACCCGAGAGGAGTAGGAAGCTGGGCTCGCCAGGCGGTTCGCAGACCGACTGTTGTCCAGCTCTGAAGTTGATGCGGGTCCGTGTTGGCGCCAACGTGCTCGCCGCTCGATCATAAGCAGCTTACACAGCCACTCGTGTAATGCCGCGCGTTGTGTTCTCGAGGGGAAAAGGCTAGCACCATTGTAGAGAGGGACTTTCATCGGAGTAACGAGGTCCGGGAACCCCTGGTGGTCCTCCGGAGAAAGGGCACGACACATCGTAGACAGCGGCAGCGGGACTCGCTTGGGCGTCGTCGTCGTCGGGTGCTCGCGAGAAGCTCGGGGAGAGGAGACGCGTTGGGCAGGGGCCGCTTCATGGTGGCGGGATCTCGGTTCAGTGGGGGGACGACGAGAATGGCCACCGCATCCCCGTCTTGCACAGGCTTGCCCGCGCGAATGGCCGAGAGTTCTTTCCAGGTGAGTCGTCGCAGCAGCGGGAGTCTGCGGCACTGTGGACGAGCCTGCAGCCTTGCGGCCAACAGCTCCAACTCCTGGAGAATTCGCAGGCGCAGCAGGTGGCCGATGTACTCTGGCAGTGAGGAAAATTGTCCTATCGCGGACAGTACGCGACGATAACTCTCTTGAGATGGGGTTTTTGTTTTTTTAGCACTGCTGATTGAGAGGAGAACAAGTGCAGTACTTCTCTTGTCGAATTCTTTTATGACGGCACGACGGCAAACGATGTAGTGTCCCTTGCGGCTGTCGAGACCTTTAAACTTTGGGTGCTGTAGGCCATCTGGTACTAGAACGTAACTTGACTGCTTGGAACCTGTCCGCGGAGAGGGCAGCCGCTTTACAGAAAGACGGACCATAAATCTAGTGTAGTCGGGTCAGTCTGAGTTGGAGCCTGGGTAAAAGCGACGCACCGCTTGGGAGGTACCGCGAGGACATCGAACATCTACGTATCGGTGTTGACAGCATCCGAACTACAGGTTGTCAGTGGGCCTCACCGACAAAAAAAACACGATGAACGAATGGATGTACATACGGTAAGGGTTCGCGTACCACTCCCTTTCTTCCGCCGTCATTTCGCGGCGAACATCGTCCTCGACTGTCCCATTCCTAGAAACAGTCCTCGCTTTTTGAGAATCAGGTAGTCTGACCTGTGGAGGTAGGCTCTTGTGCCGCCGGTATAGCTTGGGCTTGATGATGGGGTTGATTTCGTCGAGTAGGATAGAGCGGGAGCGGCCAGAGCCAGAGAACACTGGGGGCGGGGGTAACGGCCGACGCAGGGATCTGGCACCCTGGGCTGGAGGGCGTAACGGTCTGATGGTCTCGCCTGCGACAGACCTTTCCTTCAACCGCCGGAGCAAGCGCGGAATCAGTTGTCGCATCGCACACGACGGTCAAGCGGGTGATGCCGGGCAAAGGGTTGATGCGAACGGATACGTCACTACAACACAACGCGAAGGAGGCTCTGACTCGAAGGAGCCCCAACAAGGCAGGTCACCTGCGCGTTCTATGGAAGAACAGCACCTCTTCCATTCTACTAACACATGGATGTTCAAACCGGTCGCCCCTCCGAGCCCATCACGATTGCTGTCGTCGGCTGTGGGCAAAGGGGAAACGTACGCACCCAACTACACCAACCGATTCCATTTCCTAATCCATTTCTGGGGTTCTCAACAGAGCTATGCGAGGTACTCTCAGGGAGCCCGCGAAATGCAGGATAGTGGCAATTGCAGAGCCACGATCCAAAACGAGGGCACTCTTTGCGAGCCAGTACGGTGTCGACAGCAGTCTCGCGTTTGAAACTTGGGAACAGTTTCACAAAGCGTCGGCCGAGACCATCCAGACGGTTGGAAAACGCCTGGCGGATGCTGTCCTCGTAGCTGTTCAGGACCACATGCACGCGGAACTTGTCGTGGCATTTGCTGCGCAAGGATACGATATTCTGTGCGAGAAGCCGATGGCTACATCGATCGAGCATTGTCTTCAGATCGAGGCCGCAGTAAAAAGCTGACATTATCTTGGGATGGGACATGGTGTGGCTTTTTTTTTGTGTAACTTACGCCCCACTTACGGTAACCCACTTTGCGCCACTAGTTCTGCGTTATTCGCCGTACACTCGCGGCATAACGGACGTCGTTCGGTCAGGGCAACTTGGCCAACTCGTTAACGCTCAGCATATCGAGCCCGTCGGTCACTGGCACTTTGCACATTCCTATGTCCGTGGAAGCTGGTCGAAGGAGGCAGAAAGCAGTTTCTCGTTGATGACGAAGAGTTGTCAGTACGTCCTCATCTGAAGGGCCGGAGAATGTCGTGCGACTAATTCTTACCTATCTTTCAGTGACATAGACATTCTATGCCACTGGCTTTCGCCGGATACCCCGTCCATGTATCGTCATTCGGTGGGTGCAGCATTTCCGCAAGTCAAACAAGCCTGCCGAAGCCGGAGATGCAACGCGGTGTTTTGGATTGCGCTTACGAAGCCCAGTGCCCATATAGCGCAAAGAAGGGTAGGTTCCCATTCTCGATCTGCAACCCTGCCGAAGTACTGAGCATGCCTTAGTCTATTGGACAGAGTTGCTTCGGGTCAAGTGGCCGGCGTCCCCTCTCGTTGATGGGATCCCAGATATCGAGAATATCACGAACGCGCTTCAGAACGGACCTTATGGCAAGTGCGTATACGAAGGCGATAACGACGTCTGTGACCACCAGGTATTGCCGAATCTTCCACCTTGTATACGTCTAATCATGCACCAATACCTAGGTCGTCAACATCCAGTATGCGTCAGGCGCAACCGTGTCTTTCACGATGGTCGCCTACACCACGTTGATTTGTGAGCGCCAGACCCGTCTACATTTCACCCACGGAGAGATCACCGGCGACATGAACACGTTCACCGTGACGGACTTCCGCACTGGTCAAAAGACCGTTCATCGGCCACCCTCCGAAGGCGGTGGCCATGGCGGGGGCGACCTCGGCTTGATGCGGACCTTTGTCGAGGCGGTTCGAACGAGGCAGCAAGAGTTGCTGGGCACGGATGTGACGGACGTCCTCAAGAGCCATCTTACCGTTTTCGCCGCGGAGCACAGTCGGAAGACCAGGACTGTGGTCGACTGCGTGGAGTTTGAGAACGCCGCTCGTTCGGGTTCATGACGGGAGTGTCAAAACTTGAACAGCTGCCTAGTAGCCAAACAATGTAGGATACATACGTTCAGTAGAATGACCACTTTTGGAATCTGAAGATGGGTAAAACGGATTACATTGACGACAGTGAGAGCAGTGCTAGGTATCGCGAGAATGTTATAGGGATGTGTCGCAAAAGATAGGGTGTAGAGGACAGGTATCGCAAGATATCGCAAAACATGGAATGAGTGAGGGGGTTAAGCAACGGTGGGCATCAATCGTAAATGTAGCAATAAAGCAGGTCAAAAAAAGCAGGTGGTAGATCGTGATGAAAAGTCATATCAATCTTGCAACTCGATCTCTCGTCGGATCCGCTCACGAACTTCCGGAGGCCGCCAGCTTCCTTCTTGACTCGTCGCGGACTGCGGGTCAACATCTCCGCGCTCGAGCCTGGGCTGGTCGGCACAAGCTTCTCACCGGATGTGTGGCCGAAGCGGGCATCTCCAACCATTCTTGCCCATCGACGTCTAATGGCTTGAGAAAGAATGGGCACAGTGAAGTCAAGATGGTAAGGGATTCTTGGGCCTCGGCAGTGGACATAGGGACAGGTGATGACTTCAAGACGGCGGAGGCGACCTCAGAGGCGGGCAAAGCTCGTCGCTTGCGAGTGGAGAGTCCGGCGTTCGATGTGGAAGGCCCTGAGAAAAGCCTGAAACACGGAATCAATAAGCGAAGTAATCAATAAAATGAAAACTTACATCCAAACGCTCTCAGCAACGCCGTCCAAGCGACCGAGCAGCACGCGACGCCGCATCTCTTCTTGACTTAGCTTGAGCAGCTGATCACGGCTGAGTTTCCCCCCAGTAACACCCTTACTCTTGCTAGGTGTCTTTACTGGGGTACTGGTTAGAGACTTGTGCCTGATACGTTCGTAAAGAGCCTGTCGTCGAGAAGAAGTCGGAGTCTGAGGGACGGTAGCGGCATTCGAGCCCCTCTGGTGGACAGGTGTTGACGGTAAAGAATCGCTTTGCTCTGCCTTGGATGGTGAGGTAGAGGGTGTCCTCGGGGTCAAAAGACCAGTCAAATCTTCGAGCAATGCGCGGCGCGAGGGTGTCTTGGGGAATTGAATCGAGTTCGTGGCCACGGATCCGGCCTTAGAAGCCGAAAAATTATTGGATGTGGGTGTATGTCTGAGACGGGAACCGAAGTCAGACAGGACGGAAGACACCTTCGCTGGAGACGTTGACAAAAGTGACGCCCTCGAGCCCGAGGCTTTCGTTGGTGACGTAGGTGAAGGCGGCGTTGATAAAATCCTCACAGAGGCTGGTGACTTGGGAGAGGAAGATGCCAATAGTTGGGTGAGTTTCGAAGGTTTGGTGGGAACGATCAATTGTGGTAGAGCCATAGGAAGGTTTGGTGTCTGGTCTGCGTCTGCATGTAGCTGTAACCAGATTCAAACTAAATGCCTAAGTAGCGCTGGTGGGGATCACGTACCTCGACCCAACGCCGCAGTTTCGACAGGACGACTTGCCGTCTCTTTTCACCGTCGGCTGTCCAGCGTGCGACGGAGGCCATGCCACTACCCATATCTTTGTCCAGGTCCATTTCGACCTCGATACCGATGCCGTATGCTGGGATTCGTGATTTCGATGGTTTGGAGAAGTGGCTCGTAGGGCTAATTACGAAGCCCATAGACCCTCGTGTCCAGTCCTTCGGTTGTTGAGACGGAGCTGGATCTTCCAAAAAAGGGTTGGAGTCGTCTTCCTTTACTCGGGACGGTTTGTTCGCAGAAGGAATCACGTTCCCTCTCCACTCCCAGAGCCAACACAAACGAGAAAGATCATCCAAATCGAGCTTCACGGAGAGACCAGAATACGCGTTCAGGGTGTGGTGATTCAGCACATTGCGCAAAATTCCGGTTTCGGCAGACGGCGAGACAGCACATGAAGCAAGTGCATGAGAAAGAGCATGTTGAAGTGCAGTTTGGATGGTGAAAAGTCGTGACAGGTGGGACGGAAGTGCAGAGATGTCAGAGATAGTTTCAGGAGTTTGACGGACAGAGACAGTTTTTAAGCGGCTCGCTTTGACTGTGCTCGGAGGTGAGGGTGGACTTGCTTTACCGTCAGAAATTGGTTCGTGTAAGAGGAGTGGGGACTCACGCAGTCCTGAGTCTCTTTGGGGTTAAAACCGTGTCATCTTCGTCGTCAGATAAAATTCGTTTCTTCTTTGGAGATATGTGCAGCGAAGTGTAAAGATCAGACATGAGGTATTGTACAACGATGACCAGACAATGTGGGGGGAAATAACGACAAAAACACAAATTAATTCGCGTGTCGACGCGATCACGTGATTGTTGTCTTTAGTGAAACCGCCTTGGGTTCCGCCTTTGTTCTTCTTATCGCGAGACGATCACCAAAGACCTAATGTGGCTTTGGGACAAACGCTAAGTCCTATGTTCACGTATCTGGGTGAGTACCACATTGCGAGAGGACGTCCTCTCGGCAGAGCGGCAAGGCCCTGGACCCCTATTTCTGGCAGCGTTCCTTGAGTGGCATACCCGGCGCTGGAGGCGTGGCAAGCATATGTTTCACATAGGGGCACGGCTCATGATTGGTGCCATCACATGAATGAATGCGTTGAGCGGATTGCTCGACATGGTAACTCGATCCTGGTTATCTGCGCTCAATTCGCATTAAGGCACGGGGCGCCCATGTATTTGAGTTCACAAACGCCGACCGTGCGTCTTCACGGAACTTTAAGTCACTGCCTACTTCGCCACGCCCTCGCCCGCAGTCTTATGGGCTGCGAGTATATAAGACCTAATCTGTAAGCTGGTTCACGTGTTGAACTTGCACTTCCAAGCCCCACATAAGGTCACTGGTCTCGCAGCACCATCTTTTCATTCCCTGTAAGCTGTATTCTCATATGGATTCCGTAAATAAGGCAAGCAAGCAAGAACAATGGTAAGGTTTTACAAATGCTTCGGTTGACGAGGTCCGCTGATGGTAAATTTGTTAGGCGAGAACTTCTGGCTAGGGTTCAGGGTACGCACCGCGAAGACCCAGCGTCTTCTCTTTATTTATGTGCCAACAGAGCTCGCCAGGACTACCTCCGATGAGAATACCCAGCTTAATAATAAACTGAGGGATTTGGAAGTCGAAGTCGCAGTTTGGAAGCAGCAAGCCATCTCCTCGAGGAATGCCCAAGACTACGAGAGCAAGCCCGTTTTTCGAAGGTCTGTTGCTTTCGAAAATGGCGTTGAAGGGAAGGACGTGAGTGCCGTATTATCTTCTCAGACCCGATCCAACCTGACTTGAGCAAACCTATAGAAAAATATCGCACTATGTGTGATTGATGGCACTCGTAGCGTTTTTTCTCCGAACTACTTGGTTCAAGGCGGGGAAGGTGGAAGGAAGGCTGGGCAAGAAATTGTTCAGGGGATTACCGATCACCTCGCCAATGACGGGTCTCTTCAAGTTGCACACATCAAAGTTTCCATCGTTATATATGTCATGAGATCCCGACTTCGGAACGAGCTGATCGCGGGTGGCACCTGTACCGCTGAGCAGTTCGACGGATTTTTCGTCGGCTTGAATGAAACACGACACTTAAATGTAGTTGAGGTTGGCAACAAGAGCGACACTGATAGAAAGATAGAAGGTGGGTAACAAGCCAACCAAGCTGAAGCCTCTGACATTTTCCACACAGATTATCTGCAACTTTTCGCAGGTCTTACGCAGACTGTCCGTGTCTTTTTTGGCGGTTCGTACAACCTGGTCGTACCCATTACCGACCTGACATTCGTTGCGATTGCTCAGGTGGAAACAGCTCTCATTACTTGTCTGTCATGGCCACCCTCGAAACGTGCAATGCTTCTAGCAAGCTGGTCATTCTGCGGAGTCAAACCGGCTCACCTTATGGCGCGTCTGCACGCATCCCATTTATCATGCTGCCTGGCCTGTTTACTGCTGGACAACTGGTACCAGCAACCCCTAAGTCTACTACTCCTTTTTCACTCCCCTTTTCGCTCCCCATACCGGAAGCCGATGAGCCCGATGCCTGGGCCCCGCCTCCGGAGTCTTTCAGCTTCAGCGGACAACGTAAGCAGAGTACCATCGATCCAACTCTGGTAAGTTCTGGACCATTAAGCGCGGTGATGACACTGAAGGACTGGCAGCCATTGTACAAGCGTAAGTATCCAGCCTCGAATGTTTACTCACACTGACCCCTACTTCTAGAAGACCCACCCCCCTGCAATGAATTCTACCTCATGACGACTTGCTCTAAAGAAGTAAGTATGGACGTGGGATATTTTCGATGCCGCGCTGAAGGGCCATAAATTAGGGCCGCTGCAGATATTCCCATGAGTATAATTTGACGGATGATCAACTCGCTACACTCGCCAAGAATGCAAAGCAATCCCCGTGCTGGTTCTTAAACAACGGTACGCTGCTGTGCGCCAGTCCGGATTATGGTCATCATAACCAGGATGCGCAGATCGCGAGTGTCCGTTTGGTCCGAGTTGCTGCTGGGGCCATGTCTGTCCCTTCGGCATCAAGTGCCATTATTCACTTAAGGACAAATGTCGCTTCAAAGGACGTGAGTGATGCGATGTCAATTCGCGGATAGAACGCTGATATCATTATTTCCAGCCGGAATGCATCGTCCGAGGGGTGACTATCTGTAGCCCCTCCCCAAACCTGTAATGATTCGGCTGCTAAGGCCAGCAAGATCGGATAAATATTGAAAGGCTGTATGAGGACAGATTGTTGAGGTTTTGATTGAACAGTATTTCGTATAAGATTCACGATAGGTTGAAGATTCGGTTTTGAATCGAACTGATTTGATTTTTTGATTGTAAGTGGAAACGTGCCGTTAGCACCCGTGGGAATATCGATATATCACTTGCGGGTAGCGACGCTTTGTACATTACCCACACTCTTTCGACCTTGGTGACTACACAGCAACTGAACACATCTACGACTAATACTCATCATGGCCGACAAACTCGAGGATGCTGAAGATTTTGCAGCTATCAACACTCCTGGTTGGCGTATTTCTTTCGTCGTCGTCCTATTTGTCTGGTGCCAACTATCACAGGATACAAGCCCGCTGCGGGTAAAACCGTGGACGAATATCGCAATCTAGATGCCGGCGATGAGAGTCTGGCGCGTTGGAAGGCTAGCCTTGGACTCGATGGGGCATCCAGTGGTAACACTAGTGGGCCCAAGGTAGTTTATGATATCATCAAAGGAGTATTTCTTTCATCTATCTTTCACTTAGGTTTCCGTCCTGGGTTTGGAGCTTACCTCCCCCACACTTCCGGAAGGGAGGACGATCAAGATTGATTTTACTGCAGAGTCTCAGCGAGATTATTACAAGAACAACCCCATACAGGTGAAGGAGGGCGCGCCGTACAAGTGAGTATAACACATCTCCCCGGGAAGTGCCACTTAAGACATCCCCTCCCAGGGCTACCATCACGTATCGAGTCAACCACTCCATTGTTACCGTACGGGTCCAATCGATAGATACCACCATCGCGAGACTGACAACAGGATCAGGGTGCTCGTTACGTCCAAGTGACCAAGGGCTCCGTCGCCAAAGGTAGGTCAATCAGAAAAGCGAAAAAAAAAATACAACCCGTCCTAATGTCCGATGCAGTTAAGGTGGAAGCAATGCTCGGCTCCTACAGCGCAGACCTGAATCCACGTGCTACGGAAGTCATCAACGATGAGTTTCCTTCGGGGATGATCGCCAGGGGAACGTACAAGGTTATAAGCAAAGTCATTGACCTCGATGGAAAGGAGTGGCTCGGTGCGTCTAGCTGTTAAACTACATGCACACGCCTGGGTAACCGTTGTATCACTAGACTGGGAATGGCGGCTCAAGATTGCGAAGGACTGGTGAGCCCCCACCTCCAGTACTTGGCATAATCTACGGATTTGTCGTGTGAACATAATGTAGCTCCCCACCTGTTTTCCCACTTTTTCTTTTTCTGTACGTCGTGGATGGATGGATACAGCCAAAATGATAAGATAAGATCGTCTTTTGGTTTCTCACATGTGATATGCCGCTGTACAATTCTGAATCCTGTCTGTCGACCGACTCCGTCGATGGCATTTCTGAGATGCCACCGCTCGCGCCCTCCTCTGCGACTGCTCTCCTCAAGGCTGGCACCAGATTTCATCCGAAAAGGGCGCGTCTATGCGTCCTTTTTCTCTACCCCTGCGTCCCACACAGTCCCGACAACATGGGTGGACCGGCTTCCCCCCAAAGTGCAACCGTACCTCTATCTCACCCGGATTGACAAGCCCATCGGAACTCTCCTATTGTTCTATCCTTGCAGTGCGTCCACCCAGCCTTGAGATCCTTTGTGAGAACCATGTGACGACACGAGTCCCCGTAGCCTGGGCTATCACCATGGCCTCGTACGCGTCCAACGCGCCACCGTCCGTTCCCCTGAAATGCATAGCCCTGTTCGGCACCGGTGCTCTGATAATGCGTGGCGCGGGGTGCACGATCAACGACCTGTGGGACCGGAACCTGGACAACGCCGTCGGTACGTCCCGCCTTTCATGCATGCCACGCCGACTGACGCCGAAAAACCACAGAGCGCACCAAAACGCGTCCCCTTGCTCGAGGGGACATAACACCACGTCAGGCCATCGCGTTCCTCGCGCCCCAATTGACCGCGGGGCTCGCAGTGCTCACGCAGCTGAACTGGTACAGGTGCGTCACGCAGCGTGCGAACCTTCCCCACTGAGCCGAGCCTCACCCGCCCCATTACCGTGCCAGCATTCTTCTGGGCGCCTCCTCGCTGTCCCTGGTGACCATTTACCCACTCATGAAACGCGTCACTTACTGGCCCCAGGCCGTCCTCGGTACGTCCCTCAACTTACCCCCCTCTATCCTTGTTACCGACACTTTTTTTCTTTTTTCTCTGGTTCGCCAATAGGTCTCGCGTTCAACTGGGGTGCGCTCCTCGGTTGGTCCGCAGTGGCCGGCGCCGTTCACTGGCCCGTGGCCGTGCCGCTGTACGCAGGTGGCGTGCTCTGGACGCTCGTGTACGATAGCATCTACGCGCACCAGGGACAAGGCAGACGACGTGCACGTGGGAATCCGCTCGACCGCACTGTTGTTCGGCGAACACACGCGCTCGATACTCGCCGCGTTTTCCGCATCCTCGGTCGGCTGCATCGCGCTCGCGGGATACCTGAACGCCCAGGGCGCACCATTCTTCCTTGGAACTGGTCTCGCCGCAGCGCAGCTCGCACTCGTCATACGCAGGACAAATTTCAACGACCGCACAAGCTGTGGCCGAGGTTTTGTAGCCTGTGGCTGGGTAGGCTTCTGGGTATGGATGGGCGCTCTTGGAGACTACATCTGGTTACAACTTGAAGCAAATGAAGACGATACCACTTCGCAAGAGAAAACAAATACAAAATCATAGAAATGCATAATACTACAACAATTTTTTCTAAGACAATGACAACGTAA
This sequence comes from Lactarius hengduanensis, assembly GCA_021525025.1. NCBI lineage: Eukaryota > Fungi > Basidiomycota > Agaricomycetes > Russulales > Russulaceae > Lactarius > Lactarius hengduanensis. The sequence continues at coordinate 6,822 of JAKELI010000880.1, read as the reverse complement.
AATTCGTAATGAGACATTCAAAAATAAAAGGTAATCAATGGCAGGATTTGGGAGTGATGGGAGAAAGAAATTTCAACAAGTAACTAGTGTTGACTCCCGTAGAATATAGCAGCAGTAAGTTAAAAGCGTTTAGAGAAAAACAATATCAGCCTACGCGGACTGATGGAAAGATACAGCAGGATGAGTCCTGGATTTCAGCCAGCCCTTAAAGCTGACCACCAGCACTGTCCAACAAAATGCAAGACATGTGATAGCAACAGCAACATTGAGGAACATCATGACATCTAGAACGCATATAATCAGTTGCCGTCGTAGCATTCGAAAACAGGAGTATAGCTCACCATCGTAACCCCGACGCATAGCGGCGAACGTGATTTCCTCGTCGCTCATGATAAAAATCAGACCTCCACATGAAAGGAAGAAGCTGGCAAGAGCTTCCGAAGGAGGACGCGAGGGAAGAATAGAACGCGGGGGGCTTAGCCAGACAAAAAAGTAGGTCAAGCAACGCAAAAAGGCAAATCCAGTGAGGCAGTAGCCCCAGAGCGCATGTATTTGGACCTATTCGTAATGTTAGCGCATGCTTCAAGTGCGCATGGGTGCGATTCCCACCTGGAAGAGATACTTCTGGAAGTGAGCACTCATTGCAGCTCCAGTTACACCGATGACCAAGGCGGGGAACGGGTTAAAGCTCGCCCCATAACTAGCAGGTTCTGCGAAGGCGTCGCTATTCCTTTTCGAGGCCATGAAGGATGCGGTCGATACCGCGGCGAGCCATCGGCGTAGACGACGGGATTCAAGACCCATCCCGATCAAGCCCGCGAACCAAAACATGACGGCAATGCTAATGTGCTGGATTTGTTTAGTTGTATAAGGGTCGCCGGGTAGTGCGCTGAAACGCTCCATCCACGTGTTGGTGATGCCGTAAAAGAATATGACAAATGATTCGACGAACTCCGCAGAGACGTGCTGACCCGTGGGGGCGCGATTCCACGCCCAGCCAAGCTCGGAGAATGATCCAAGGAAGCGGGCAAAGGTAAGAAGACCGTAGCACCAGAAGATACCGCCCTCTAGAGAAGACATCTTCAGTGCACGGAAAATCGGAGAGGACCGGACTTACTGATGAGGTGAGCAAGGCATCCATTGAGATAACTCTCACGGCAGCCGCCAGTATAAATGACTACTCCATGCATCAGCTGAGTGAAGCCGGCTAAAAACCAAGGTCCGCTCCGAAGTCGCGAAAACTAGTTTACCGAGGCGACGCGACAGGGGAATGTTATTGGCAAATTGTTCCCGTACAATGTCGTCAGAGTGTTGGGAACCACGAGAAAAGCGGTGGCCGACCAAAGTGTAGTCGGATGTCGGAGTCTCCGGTGAGTCTTCCGAGTGATGCCTAACGTCGTTTACCCATTGGGCGGTCTCATCTTCATGGATACTCCCAACGTTCGTCGCAACAATACGGCGATTGTTAAATTTGGGGTCCTCGTCTAGATCTCCAGGCTCGTCCGCAACCAAATTGATGTATTCGGCATTACTCATCCGAAACACGTGACCGTCTCCCTTGCCGAGGACAACGGAATTCCAGAAGGAACGGATCGAGAACTTTCCACCTCTCTCCATAGACCTGACGTAGGAGAGGAGGCGGGTAGCCGCGGCAAACGCATCGATCGCCGAAAGGGTAAACGCTAAAGCGAGGACAAGGTATCCATGAGTGCAATGCATTTGCCCTTCGTACCTGCGAAACGGGAGTTTGTTAGAAGGTTTCAAGCGAAGGGAGGCCACAAGACTGACATGTTAGGGGTGAGCTTCCGGTATAAAGCACTTGCGCTGCAGCCCAAAACAATAAACGTCCAGAACAACACTACGGAAAGGCCATGCCAGGCATGATTTACGGAACGAAGAGCAATTCCTGTCGCAGGGAATCAGAACAGACGCGCGGTGGGGGGGCGACCAGGGCTGACCAGCTGGGAGGGCACCAAAGAAAGCAAGCGTCATCATTAACGCATGAATGACCATGAGACCAGGATGTCTCGTTTCTCCAGAACCGCGGCCATCGATATCGATAGACCAATAGGAAGGGGGAGTCGGGACGTGGTCGAGGAGAACCTCGGTCTCATTGAGCTCGACAATAGGGGCCATATTTCCGTGACCGTGACCATGCTCGGCCCCATCGCGAATGTACAATGGAGAAAAGGGGGCACCGACATCTTCCCTCGTCGACAGTCCAAAAGGATTCCGGGCGGCGAGATCGACCAGAGATTCAATCGACGAAGGGACCGCAACAGCCTGGTCCGCTATGTATAGGGTAAGAGAAGGAAGAAGAAAGCCGAGCGTAATACCGTGGAGATGCATGGCGGGGGGAAGAGAGAGAGAAGAGAGAGGGGGGGGAGTGTGTAATGGACCAGCGGGATCAGCTGGTGACAAGGCTGCTACCACACATTTTTAAAGGAGAAACTTGCTGAATCTTGCACGGCAGATCTCGGGACGAGCTTTCTACCAAGCCGTAGTACGATTACATACACAAGTACCGAATGCAAACGCGAATGGAAAGCCTAACCCATGGTGTAGCGGCGAAGCTTGAAGAGAGGCTTACTTGAATGAGCTCGGGATGTATGAGGCGTGAGGCGCGTGACACTGTGAGGGAATGTGTCATCACATCAACGCTGCAAGGTCAACGCTACAAGCTGCAAGTCTTCGGCACACATCGACGCCTCATCGAACCCCGACTAGCCTCCGGCCGGAGAGGAGGCTGCCCCGTCGCTCGCACTTCCTTCGCCATTTTATTCACTTCTTTTCGGGTCTTATTCGCCATTGATGCTCATCGTAACAACTCCCTTGCTCATACGGTACACGTTGGTCCCCGACGTCAGACTTGGAAGGTGCTAGATGATCACTATCAGCCATCTGACTTGCTGTAAGCCTATGAGTCACATTTGAGTTGACCCACTTTCACCCGCCCATCATAATCCTTCTTGCTTCTTTGGACTCCGCGTCAACGATCCACCATTCCTTTCTTAGGACCCAAGGGGTTATGAGCCGTTCTCGAGCCGTCAATGTAGAGTAGCCTTGATCATGAGGCTTGAACATGTGGGTCGGGGTCCTTTACTGTAAGTGGTTAGTTCTGGTTGTGCAAATGTTGATATTGCAGGGCGCTAACCTGCGGAGCACTGGAGCACATAATCAATCACTATCATCAGCAGCGCCACTGTTATCAGTGGATTGATAGGCAAAGTGATTGCCCGAGCGTTGATCCGTCTTGCACGTGGGCTCACTACAGCGGCCACACCCTGTTGGTCCTCTCGAGCAACCCCTTTCTTGTCATAACGATGCGGGTCCGTGATGTCATCCTGGGGGTGAGGGCTGGTGAGTGAACCCGAACCCGGGTGCCCTGCTCCGGACTGCGGCGAGGTGGTTTATTTGCATCACGGAGTAGCCCGATTTTCCAAGATACAGTGTCAAAGGTTACTTGGTCACCGCGTTCGTCGGTGTCGTGTGCTTAGGCCCGTGTGTGGTTCCCCGCGTCTGGTCCGCGTACGACCGAAGTGGGACCAATAGTTCCCGACCACTGTAAAAAAAAAATTCTGCATTTATGCATCCGCAACATGTTGATGTTGCTAATATGACAAATCAAAGCCCGTGCGGTCCCGACTCCCTTTCTGGGGCGTACACACGCTCGCGTTTGTCAAGAAGTCGAGCACGGTGATTCTTCTCCTTTATAACGCCGAGACTCTAAGCTTCACTACGTAGTCTCCGTGAATAATCTGCTGCAACAAGGGGCGATGTTGGCCAGATTCCGAGATCACCTGTGTTGGTATCAAGTTTGGTATATCATTCTCAATAGTATCGGCTAGCGAGTAGCAAGTGACACTTCTGCATACCATTCTATCACCTCAAGGCCTCAAGCTCGAATGCTTCACCCCAGACATTTCTTGCCGAACTGCCAATTGCTTCCATATTTCTTTTGACGAACGACCCTGTTATCTAAGCATTACTTCCTTTTTGAACCACACCCGATTGGCCGAAAGATTAGGGGTGAACCCCATTAGCACTGAGCTGGGAACTCGATTCCACTTATGTCTAGATATTAGCTCTGGTATCAGCTGAGGGCGTGGAACTTTTCTAGGCAAGTTCCTTCTGTGGACACCGATGGAAAGGCCGGCAGCAGTCAGTCACGGTTACGGGACTGTGAATTCAGACCGATTCATATGACGGGACGTGCAAGACTTCAAGTTGTCGTTGACGGCATTGTGGACCCCCCTATGGCTTCTTGATACGCCCCGATGCCGGCTATGAAAAGGCTTTTATTGTCTCGGAAGTGGGTCTGGGACTTCATGGCTCTTACTATGACCGAATGGGGCATGCGATCGTGCTTGCGTCTACGAAGCGCGTTTCGCGTTGATTCTTCCGAGCAGTACAATGCTTCCTGGTCCATTCTACTCCGGCAGGAGGGTCCAATGCGACTAACGCGAGGTCGGTGCGCGTACCTCTACCTACTGTAGATACCCCATGTGTTAAGGGTGTGCATCGCTATCATGGTGCGGTGCCCAAGTTTGCTGCCATAATTTCGTGACTTGTGGCATCTGGAACCGCAGGGGTGATATTATGCCGCGACCTACGGGTGGCCCCGGTCGAGAACGAGTGCAGAGGGCATTCCAGAGCGACCTAGTTTCGAAACAGCACCGGTTCTCACACCTGGTCAGAAACAACGAGAAGGAATGCTGATCATCGACCGCCAATAACAACCATGCGTTCAACACGCAGGTCAATGGTAAGGACAATACGGAGAGTGTCCAGGCGTAGTGAGAAGGGGCTCGCTTCACTCGCATGGAATTCGTGCGAGAGAATAAGAGCTCTCGTTGACAAGCTGCATTTACGTCTTCCGTTTATGAGTCACTGTCCAGAACACGAGCTTAAGTGGCGTCTTACCTTCAACACACAGGGGTGAAACGACCGTTTCCCGTTTTCTATGCTGGAGCTCCTTTACTCTCCCCCGATCCCCTGACTTTCCCGCGAGATGCGTCTAGAATCGCACACGGAGGAACAAGCGGCGCAGCACGGGCGAGTCGTACGTCGGGGATGCTAATTGACAGGCAGTCGTAATCCTCAGGCTCAGACTGCTGTTGTCGTTGCCATGCAGCATGGTTATACGAGCGCGTGCGTAGCGGAGGGTATGGTATTGATCGCTTCTGAGCAGGCTGGAGTTCCTGTTCTTGTGCACCGCGAGCGTCCTGGGGATAACAAACATGGCAACGAGCGCGGAGAGAATGACAGACGATGACGGCAAAGACAACTCCCACGGAGGGCTTGTTCCGGATCCTGCGAAGAAAATCGCACCGTACTCACGGACCAGATATCGTGAATAGGATCCGGAGCATCTACTGTATGCAAATATGCTTGTACCTTGCAACGACCGAGAGCACCTGAATTTTGGTCATTCTGACAGAAGGACTGGTTTCCAAGTCGACAGGAATATGGTTCTCCACCGTGGTTTGAAGTTGCCGATGTCGCGAGCTGGAAATATTTGTTGCCGAACAGTTTAATTCATGGAGTTACATACAGCGTGTCGGCAACTCTACAAAAAATCATATCGATTCACATGACTTGTCATCACTTACTGGAAACGAGGAAGAAAATAAAAACGAAAAAAAGAATCCCTCGAGGCTCAATGCCCGAACCCAAGATGGGGACTGCCGTAATTCCCGTATGTACCTGCGTTGCGCTCCATTATCTCACGGAGTGGGCCAAGCAGTCGTGTAAACGCTTGCGCATCCAATCCTGCCACCTTAAGCCCAGGGAGATTCGAGTCCGCCGGCCGGCGAATAGCCCTCACCGTGGCCGCCCGGGGTGCCAATCTCAAGAGTGATAGTTCTGTATGTGGGGACAGTTAGCGCGATATAGAAAGAGAGATCGGAGAATGCGCACCGCCGAAATAATCTCCACGCGACAGGTGCCCCACAACGATCTCTCGCGTCTCGCCATCGTCACCCTGATGGGTTTTCGTCACCTCTGCCTCCCCTTCCTCAACGAAGAAGAAAGTGTCGCCCATCTCTCCTTGTCTGACGACCGCTCGCCGTCCTCGTGTGCCTGGCTCACCAGGGCATCCGCGATTTTGCTGCGTTCTGTCGGCGATAACGAAGACAGAAGGGTCACCGTCGACAGGAATTGCTCGTACATCGTCCGTCTGCGATGCGCGGCATTCATATGATCGTTCGAAATGTGATACGGTCGAGACACCATAACGTAGAGGGCTCGATCGCGACAACAGACGCCGCACGGGGATGTCCATACATCAGGGCCAGGTCTCCGAACGACGTTCCTGGTGTGCACTTTTGCACGAGTTTTCCAAACTGGGCGTGCTCCTCCTCGTCGGGCGGTGGATTACTGGACCCCCAGGGATGGCGCCCTGAAGTGGGCTGCGGCGTGTGGATGTAGCAGTGCAGCGAGCCCGACTCGACGACATAAAAGTAGTCGCCGACATCACCCTGGCGGATGACAACCTGCCCCGCTGTGACATGCGTCTCGCGCATGGCATTGAGCACGCCGGTTTCCTGCTCCTCATCAAGGTCGCGAAATAGGAAGTTATTCTTGGTGGAAGCTCTGATCCGCCGGAGTTGATCTTCTGTTTTCCGATAGACGGGCAACGGCTGGTGGTTCTCGCTATCGACGGAAATAGGCTCTGCGCTTACGGATGTTCGTCGCTGCATGACATTGAAGCCTGGCGGGTGCAGATAATCTCCAGGAGCTGGTGACTGGCTTGGAGTGATGTGGTCGAGGACAGAGTATGGGTCGACTGGAGTTGGATCAGAATCGAAGCGGAAGCTGGGA